>JAWNBB010015367.1:0-11601 GCA_036325645.1 Balantidium ctenopharyngodoni
GGGGATTGGGGATTGGGGATTGGGCCCAATCCCCAATCCCCAATCCCCAATCCCCAATCCCCAATCCCCAATCCCCAATCCCCAAAATTTGAAGTTAATCAGTTTCGAATATATTATATAATATAATATAATATAATAAATTGCAAAAATAGTTCCATTAAGATCAAGAACAAATGACGCTAACCTCATAAATGTGACTGATAATATCCAAGACATATATGATATTAAGTAAAATCATCTTCTATAATATTATAAATCAGTGGATAATGAGGGGAGAAATTTGATGTTATTATTTTTCCAATCTTCGAAGAACTCTTAAACACAGGATCTTCTAACAATTGTAGTGCTGCAGGACGCTGAGAAGGAACCCAATGAAATTCTAGTTAAGGTTGCATCAACGGACTGAAGGGAGAAAATCGAATTCCACCATTGTCCGAAGAAAAATGTCTTTAGATTGTAGTGTGATACAAAGAATATCATGCGAAAAGGTGATCCATATTGAGTGGATTTTGGGATGAACTGTTTTTGATGGGTTAACTCAATAAATAAATAATTCTACTAACTATTTGTTTTTCAATAATGCAATACAATATCTCGAAAACTATTGATTATAATAAACAAAAGAAATTGGCAAACCTTTCAATATCAAAAACTTAGTAAGTATTGAGGATATATTATTGTTATCGAAATGTGGAGAAAAGCATTTACTCGATTGGAAAATCTCTAAAAATGATGAAAGAAACTTATAAAAGTAACGCTACTCAAGCTTTAATCGTAGCTATAACTTAACAACTTTGAACATAATGAAACAATCAGAATGAACTCTATAATTGCTTGAATGAAACGAAAAATGAAATTATTCTCATTTCATCACATATCAAACAATAACTGAAGGTGACTTGAAATATCGCTTTTGAAGAACTATACTAAACCCACAGAAAAAACAAGTTGAATATAGTTACACTTTTCAACATATTATAATTAAGAAATAACTAATAAGAATATTTACATTATTCTCATATCAAATTTCATTATATCTTGATCTCGATATCATCACACATTAAATAATGAATTAAAAATAAGGAATTCAAATGTATAAGCTTCTTTCCCTAATATTAAGTATATATTTTTTTCTTGGAGTTAATAGGTTAGTGCATTCAAATACATTTTCTTTCCTCTAAACCCAACATGATAGTCAGGACAAGTCTTTATAATAAAATTTCAGAATAAAAACAATAAATAAAATGATAGACAAAAACCTAAGCTATAACTGAAATATTCAAAATCACCCTTTACAATTTAATACTAACGCAATAAAACTACAGAAGATTCCAAGCAATCAACCCATTATAATGAATGCATCATATGGTGCAAATAAAAGCAACTCAAATAGTTTAGATTATAACAAAGCATTAATATCCAAAAAGCAAAGCTGTAATTCAAAGTTTATCCCACCAGTGATTGACTCCTCAGCAACACCAAAGATCCCTTGACATGAGTTTGAAGTAAACAACAACGAAAGAAATCATAAGCTATTCAAACATAAAAATAATTACATCACTACCACAAAATACAACTTCTTTACCTATTTACCAAAATGTTTAATAATTCAATTCGCGAGATTGCCTAATATTTACTTTCTCGCAAGTGCGATAATTCAAAGCATCCCAATTATCAGTCCTCTGACTTCGGTAACTGCTATAGTTCCTTGAGTATTTGTATTAAGCGTTTCAATGTTACGTGAATGAGTAGAGGATTTAGGCAGATATAAATATGATAAAATGAACAACAAAGAAGAAGTTATCGTGCTGAGAAATAATCAACTTGTTCAAACAACAAGTGAATCTTGAAATGTGGGTGAAATAATAGTTATTAAAGATAATTCACAAATTCCGTGTGATACAATACTATGAGACTCAAACTGAGCTGAAGGTATTTGCTATGTTGAAACAAGTTCGTTGGATGGCGAGAAAGCGTGAAAGGAGCAAATAGCAAATAAAAGCACACAAAGAACGTTCTACGATCCGAATAATCCACATTCCCCAAAATGAGTCGCCATTTCAGGATCAGGACAATGTGATTATCCAAACCCGGATTTACATAAACTAGACGGGAATTTACATTTGCAAATCGATAATGTTGATGTTTCATTTCCAATTGGTACAAGGCAATTACTACTAAAAGGTTCAATTCTTAAACATACGAACTGGGTTGTCGGTATAGTCGTATACACTGGTCTCAACAATAAAATCATATTAAATTCGAAACGACCAAGAATGAAACTCTCTCAAATTGAAGAGCGATTGTCTAAGTTTCTCATCGGTGTTTTTATTTTCCAAATGATTTTATGTGCTCTTGCTGCTTCTTTACACCACAGATACTATATTCAAGAAAAAGAATTTTACGAGAATTTCGTCCAGCTCGAAAGGGATCCCAAAACGGAGAGTTTTATCACTTTTTTCACGTACTTTCTTTTATTAAACACTCTCATTCCGATCAGTTTAATCGTCACACTTGAAATCGTGAAAATCGCACAAGGTTTTTTCATAAGATGGGATGTGGAACTTTACTCAAACTATCAAAAAAAATTCTGTAAACCTTACTCTGTGTCTCTAAATGAAGAACTAGGAAACGTAAACTATATCTTTAGCGACAAGACTGGAACATTGACCTGTAATAAAATGGAATTTCGTTATTGCATCATCGGGGAAACATGTTATGAGTATATCAGGAAAACTAACAAAGGGAATTTGGCGAGTAATTTTGCGAATGTTGAGAATTGAAATAACTATAATATTGTAATGAATAGCAAAGACGATTATAAGAATATGCTTCATATTATCCAGAATGCCAGCGGAAATTCCGGTGGAAATAATAATAACAATGCGATAAAAGTTCATTCTAAGAATCTTCAGGTGCTTCCAACAGTAAAGATCACTTGTAATAATATCAATAACACGAATAATGGCAATGAACTCTGAGAAAGCAAAAACAATGGAACTGCTGGTAATGTCAATAGTATCTATCCGATAATGAATTCGATCAACAAGGGGAAAGGAAATAATCTTAACAACCGTTTAAACTTAAATATAGAAAAGGAGTTTTTATACCAAGAGGATACCCAAATAAACTCTCAAAGGACTTGTAATCGCAGTTCGAAAGTGAAAATTATACCGATAACACAGAATTATTTTGAACAAATCATTAAAAAGGCGAAATTGAAACGAAGCGCAGTTCAAAGCGAAATACTGAATAAAATGAATGAACAAGCGGAAACAATAAACCATTTTTGGACTGCACTCGCTTGTGCACATGAATGCGTTTGCTCGGAAACCGAAAACGGAATCGAATATTCTGGTGTATCTCCCGATGACGTCGAATTAGTCAAAACCGCAAGTACTCAAGGGTATTCATTTTGAAAAAGCCCGACAAATGTCAGGAAATTAATGATATGAGGAGAGGAGAAGTCGTACAAAATACTTAACTTTTTAAACTTTTCAAGTGAAAGGAAAAGAATGAGTATTATAATCAGGGATGAAAATAACATTATTCGTCTTTACACCAAAGGCGCAGACTGTGAAATAAAAAAGCGGTTGAGCCCAGATTCGAAATCAAGTTATTTTAACTCGATTTCCCTAAGTGTGAATAAATTCTCTTCAAAAGGTTTTCGCACTTTAATGATCGCCACTAAAATCATTTCCGAAGACTCGTATAAAGAATGGAATAAAAGGCTACAAAGTGGTGAAATGAATTTATCGGAAAAACAACAAATCATCGAAGCTTGCTTCAATAGCATTGAATCAAACCTATATCTTCTCGGTGCAACAATGGTCGAGGATAAACTCCAAGACAATGTCCCAGAAACAATAAGGGATCTTCGTTTAGCCGGGATAAAAATATGGGTATTAACCGGTGATAAAGCAGACACTGCGGAGAATATCGCATTGAGCTGTAATTTAATTTCTAAAGATCATAAAAATTTTAGAATATGTGCTGAAGAGAGATTGGACCAGAAGACGATGGTTAATTATTCACAGGAATTAGGGAAGTTCATGGAGGAGTTCCAGCAATTCCAAGAAGACGACAATTTTTTATGTTGAAATAATTCGAATTCATCATTCAATTCGAATATTGATAATAGTAATGATAATAAGCTATCTTGTTATTCTATGGCTCCTTTTTCTATTTGAATTGAAGCTCCTATACTCGCCACGATATGAAAGGATAAGAACTCTACAGATCAATTTCTGAAAATAGCTCTATGTGCGAGTACAGTAATTTGTTGTCGAGTGTCTCCACTTCAGAAAAGTTTGGTTGTGCGTCATGTTAAACAAGCTGATAAAAACGGAGTTACATTGGCTATTGGAGATGGTGGAAACGATGTTTCAATGATTATGGAAGCGCATATAGGTATTGGTTTATACGGAGAAGAAGGTATGAGAGCGGTGCAAGCGAGTGACTTCGCGATTGGAGAGTTTAAACTACTGCGCAGACTTTGACTATTTCATGGGAGGACTAACTCGAATAGAATAAGTAAGATGATTTTGTATTTCTTTTACAAAAACTTTCTCTTCACGATGACACATTTTTACTTTATGTTTCTATGCATTTCCTCTGGTCAAACTATTATCGATGATTGGTTTATTACTTGATATAATCTTTTATTCACAGCATTACCTTGAGGTATACAAGCATGTTCCGATTTCGACATTCTTGAAAGCGATGGCGAGTGAGTAAAGGAAATGTATCCATTTTTATATAAGGAAAGTCGGAATAATCCCTTGTTTTGCTTTAAATATTTTTTCTGATGGAATCTAAAAGGCTTATTCTTGGGTCTGTTTAGTATTCTATTTTGAATATTTACCTCCGCAAATAATATCCTCGACCGCGATGGTTCAAGTGAAAACCTTTGGTATGATAGCGTAACCATCTTTACAAATATCATCTTCTCAGTTTCATTTGAATTATTAATTAGCGTAAGATATCTCGTAATAATCGTTCCTGTGGTAATGGTCGTTACCTCTTGGATGGCGTATTTCTGCTTTTGTTTATTTGTTCATTATATGCCGATGTTTAATTCCTTCGCTTCCATTTTAGGTTCATTTTCAAGTCTGAAATTCTGGTTTAAATTACTCTGATTATTAACAGTATCGTTTGTGACCGACTACTCCTCTAAATCTTGGTTCTTTTTCTACGGGAAATCAATGGCGACTAAATGAATGATTTTAACACATTACAAAAAATTATGCGATGTGAGCAGTTACCCTGAGATCATCATTCAAGCTAAAAAGGATATGGAATTAATCACTAAATATAACAACTACAACATCTGAAAAGAATCCTCAGATTCAAACAAATGACAGAAATTCTTCACTCAACTCGATAAAAACGCCCTGAAAGAGTGAAACAATAAATCTAAAAGTCAAAAACCGTTTAAAAAAAAAATAAATTTCAACGTTAGTTCAATAGGAAAGCCTTACAACCAAAAAATTTCAAGGAAGATCGAACAAACTTTTCATAATGAATATCTCGAAAGAGAAGGAAAAGATATTAATAATAATAAGAAGTTGTTCTTAACTTACAGAAATAAACGATGTAATTCCTTTAAAGATAATGAGGAAAGGAACACGTTAAATTCAAATATTCCGATGAATGATAATAATAATAAGTGAAATATTAAGCCCGCTGTACATAGTTTTAATTTAAGGGATTATAATAACAATAACAATAACAATCAATAATAAAAAAAAGTATTTGCAAACATAAGTATTTGTATTATCTAGATAAAATAGAAAAATATATGGAGTAGATAAGACTTGTTAATTGCGATAGTTTTTGTTATAAAGTTCATTATTTCGTATAACAAAATCATTCAAAGATTGATGCTATAAATCGGACAATTAATATTTAAATAAATATATTTAATTATTGTTTCCATTATAATAATAGTTATAATACGAACTATAAAGATTAGTAAGAATAGTAATTGAAGATATATGAAAATGTTTTCGATGTGGTTTGAGTTGGATTTATGGTTCGATTATAATTATCAACTAAACTAAGTTCGAATTGAAGTGCTCTTCTTTATTTATTTGAATAATAAATAACTTCATCTAATAATTAATGTAATAGAATTAATTGTAATATGGAGTACTTTAGCAAAAGATTATTTGCATTTCTACATTTTTGGATTTTGTTTAAAACCAGTTTTCGGGAGTGTGTTTTTAATGTTATTACTTTCAAAAAATATTATTTCAAAGGAGATAAACATTCAATCAGAGAGGATTATTTAACCAGCGCTCTAATCAGAGAATATGATATATTATTTCCTTAAATGAACCTCATAACAATATTAATTATTTGATGATAATGCTAATTTTTTTAAACAACAACATTAAAAAGTGTACTTTATACACAGAATAAGTAAATAAATAAATAATCGTTGGAATAAAACAGAGATTGTCTAAATCATGAAATATTGTTATCGTTATATATTAAATAAAAGCAATACAAAGCTAAGAATCTTCATTTGTGTTTTCCTAATTTATAGTAAACACCTTCACATTAATCCATTTTTCTGTCTTTTATTCAACCCGAATACATTTCCCTTATCTGATACGACTTCGCAAGTAAAATGTTCATATCCTCTACACTCCAATTATCAGTGGGTAACTTCTGTAAAAACATAATTCACTCCTGAAATTCATTCATTTGCTTTAATTTCTCCGAGAAATTCAACAACAAACATGCACAAACATATCAATGAAAGTCACTGAATCCATTCTCTTCACTGAAGTATGTATCCCATCATCTTATTATTAAGTTAATCGAGAACTCCCTCATCAAGAAACAGTTCATCCAGCGAAAACAGAACTGAATGTAGTCGATTTCCATTTTCTTTAAGTACTCGTATCATTCCTTATCAACAGCCTCAACGATGAACTCCATTCGCTTTATCATTTTTGCAATCCCTGGCTGGTTGTGTGTGTAGTTAGTTTGTATTCTATCTCATAGTTTTGTAAGCGAGAAATAGATGTTCATTTCGATATTAAAGAAATCTTTTTCGTTAATTAGTTTGGAACTTTCCATATTTATGTTTCATACCTCGTCGATGGTTGTGTTATTCGGGAAGTATTCTCAAAAGAATACCACGAAAAATGGAGTGCAGAGATCGTTGAAACCCTGAACGTAACCACTTGCAGGGTGACGCATTGACCAGACGTATCATACCCGAGTCATCATAAATTTTATTTTTTCACTTTGGAACATTTGGAATTCAGGCATAGTGCGAGGAACGTCCTTTAATATTTGACGATAAGTTTTTCATTCTTGATCATTCATTCAGTTATCTGGATTACTTCATACACTTGAATAATTCCTACATATATCACTGTATTCTTCTTTCTTTCGGTGAACTGTCGTTTCCTTTCAGGCGTTGTTTAAAGGATAAAACCCGAGAAGATATTTCCAGCATTCACTACGATTTTTTGGAATATCAAACGGAATCCCTGACCAGCTAAAAGAAGTGAGATCGTTTCAGTTAATATAATCTTCGGAAATGATTGATATGAGTTGATTATTACGTTTTAAGTTCTTCAATGAGGAATTTGTTATTGTATTTATCGATGCTTCCGATGTCTTATCTGTGTTCTTGTGATCAGAATGATTACTATCTTCGCCTTTGTGTTCTTCTTGCCCTGGTTTCAGTGCTTCTGAGTTGTTATTTATTGAATTGCTATTTACATTATTTTGACTTATTGTTTTATCTTCGTTATTATTTATTACTTCTGTAAAGATGTTTTTCGAGAATTTATGGGTTTTCGACGAAGAAGACATATTAAATAAAAGACTGTATTTAACGATATTAATTAATAATAATATTTTTAAATCCTATTATTATTATTATGAACTGCAACGATTCTAGGCTGATAACAATACAAGAAAATGTGACTTCGAATCTTAAATGAATCACTTCATATCAAATGGAAAAAATAGATTCGTGTGATGTAAAGCAATAAATACATGTTGATGTATGTCTTGAAAAGATAATCCAACAATTAAAAGGTAGAATATTATTTTAAACAATGTCCAATTATCAAATGCTTTCTTGTTTCACTGTGCTGAATAATTAAAGCTAATTAGATATTAAATGATCTAATACTACCTAAATCATATCATATTCGCCAAAATCGTAAAAGTCCTTCAAGTCCACTTTAAATGCCGTATTCAAATATAAATTTTTAATATGCCCTTTCGCTATCATCAACAACGCTTTTGCTTTATCGGATAGTTTTTTATCAACTTTATAAATGATACTCAAGCATTGTATTAGTCCCCAAAGTGCTCTCGGTGTCGGAACGATCACAATTGATTGGGAGTAATATTTAATCGCATTGTTACATGATTCGCTATTGCTTAACGAAGCGTAAATATCTCCGATTTGACAAAGAATTTTATAATCATTAGGATTATGCAATAGTACCTCCTCCAAGCAATATATCGCCTTCGTATAATTGTTGCAGCTTCAATACACATCAGCTAATTCAAGCCATGCATCAACATCGTCCATATACACCGTTAGATATTCATTCCACATGTCTATGTATGTTTTTCAGTCATTGGTGAAATCAAATTTTAAAAAAATAATGTACCGTTTTATACTGTCTCGATCTTCTTGGTTGACTAACATCAGCTCTTTATATTTCCGGAGTGTTAAATCAACTTCACCTTTGGGATCGATCTCGTTTTTTTCGACAAGCATTTTTATTATTTTCTTATCGGAACCGAAGTCTTTGTAAAGGGCATTCACAGCGATTGCGCATTCTTCGTATTGTTTTAACTCTAAACAAGTGTAGAAGTACTTCTCGCGGAAGAGATTAGCCTCGAAGCCGAGTTTTGAGGAGTAGAGGGAAAGAAAGTTTTTGAGGTGTTGATTATAAAATATTGTCGGTTTATCATTGAGTAATAAGGATTTGTTCAACCATTCTTTATATTCTTCAAAGTGTTTGGTGCTCCAATAATTAATCGACTTCTCTATCGAGCTTTGGGAAAGGGATGACATTAATAAATAAATGATATTTAAATTAAGTGGTTATTATTATTGGGTAAATAATAATCTTTCTGAATAGAGTGATCTCAGAGAGAACAATCATTAAAAAAGGAAGAGATGTAAAATAAAAATGGTATTGCGGATAGGAAGATCTCTTAAGAATTAGGATTATAAACTCGATAGAATCATCTGGAGATGTTTGATTAAAGCATAGGACAATTCAATTGTTTTTATATTCACATTTGATTCACAATAAGAAAGGAAAGTTTATTGTAGTCACATTAGAGATATAATAAAAGTGATGGTTAATGACAGTGCTGATGAATCACCTTCCTTCGACGATGCTTTTGTAGAATAATAACTTTGAGGCTTTTGTGGTTAGCGGGATAATGATATGACTTACAATTATATTAATGGCAACCTCATCTGCGTCTTGTGGTATCAAAAATTAAAAAAGTAAATTTGAAGACAGGTAAAGCTCTTGTTATCGATGTATTCTCCTAAGAATACATTTCCGAATATACGAATTCTTTAGCCTATTCGGTGTTGTTTTCTATCTTTTTTGTTTTCTTTTGTGACCCATTTTTCTTTCTTCGTTTGTTCTGTAAAATTATTCGACAAGCTTTTCAATCATTTGTTTAGGAGAGTTGGTTGTATGTTCTGAGCAATTCCTCTTTAAATTCCTCTCTTTGCATTGATAACATATAATATTAGAACAGTGTAATTTTAAGCACCCTGTATACAAGCACATTCATCACCCCCTTTTTTGTTAATAAATGTGGATATTTATCTCTCTTCGTGGTTCTATTCACTTCTTTTTCTTCTGGAGGGAAACTTGTTGTTAAGAAAAACTCAATTTTATTGTTATTATTTCCCACGAATCATAAATATTTTATTTGCAACTTCTCTTTGTATTTGATAACATAATCCTTTCGTGTTGTGAGCTTTGAATCTCCGTTTTCTCTCTTTATATTGAACCTAAAATCCTAATCTTTTCTTTTAATTTTCATTTAAATTTTTAACTTTTATTAATTTACATTGTAACTTTCCTGCCTATTATATATAAAAAACAAATTATTATTATAACTAATATATTAATGTCTAAAGATGAACTATATTGTAAAACGACCTTGTCCAAGCTCCTTCAACCTATGGTCAGCGCAGTTTGAAGAGATACACCAAAAGATCCGATATTATTCATGATACAATTACTGCAGAACTACTCAGGAATGAAATCTTTAGGCGATACGATTGAACACGCTGAATGAGAGAACTTGAGAAAAGAAATCAAGTACTATAAGAAGAAATACGAAAAGGAAGACAAAGAAATATTTGTTTCCAGTGATATCGAAGAACAAGACAAAGAAGAGCAAAGCAAATTCGATATTCAAATACAAAAGCAAATGCAGAAAAAACGGCGGTTTCGGACTGCAGTTTCTGCGGAAGTTTACGGTGATTATAATAAAAAATGAATCTTTGCCCCAAATAAAGTGCCTAAAACAGATGAACAAAAGAAAATTATCATCGAAAAGTGCAAGGAGAGCTTTCTTTTCAGCTCTTTGGAGGATACTGAACTAGAAACTATTCTGTGAGGATTTGAAAAGAAATCATTTAAGTCTGGTGATATCATAATTAAACAAGGTAATGGAGGTGATTTTGCTTATTTGGTCGACTCTGGTGAATGAGACTGCGAAAGAATACTGAAAGCAGGTGATCCACCAACATTTCTCAAGACATATCGGTCAGGAGATTCGTTCGGTGAACTCGCCTTGTTGTATAATTCTCCAAGTGCTTCGACAATTAAAGCGAAAACGAATGTTTGTTGCTGGACTTTGGATAGACATTTCTATAATAACATTATTAAAGAAGCCGAGATGAAGAAATGAGAAAACTATGAATCCATGCTCAGACAAGTCGAACTATTCAGCACTATTACTGATGAGGAACTTCAACAAATTTGTTTCGTGTTAAAACCAGAAAAAGTGTCAAGAGGAACTTGAATTGTTGCACAAAACAAAGAAGGAGACAAATTTTATATGCTTGAAGAAGGAAGTGTTTATGCGAAAAAGGAAAGTGATCCCGGAAAGCCTCAAAACCAGCCTGATTTTAATATTGGAAAACACTTTTGTGAGCTCGCTCTGTTAAAAAATGAAAAAAGAGATACAAGTATTTATGCCGAGACGGATTGTAAGTTACTGACGATTGATAGAATGTCTTTTAAAAGATGACTCGGGCCACTGGAACTCTTGTTGCAAAGGGATCCTGAAGTTTTTATGAAATATATTAAAAAATAAAGGTTGAGAAAACTTGGTTTTTATTATTTAAAATAAAGAAAAATTGATTTTTGTTAAATATTATTCAGCTCAGGTTTTAATGATGAGCCACTGTTAAATTGGAGGAAAGGGAGATTGTAAAAGATGCATTGGTAAAGACTAGAAGATATATTTGATTATTAACTATTTTAATATGAAGGATAAAATTGATCTCGTTGAATTAGATATGGAATAGGAGAATGAATGGGGATTGGGCCCAATCCCCAATCCCCAATCCCC
>JAWNBB010015413.1:0-12471 GCA_036325645.1 Balantidium ctenopharyngodoni
AATCCCCAATCCCCAATCCCCAATAAATAATACCTCTTCGCCCTGTTTAATTAAATACAAATACATAAACATAAACATATTAACTGCAAATTCATTTACAAACATAGCGATTCCAGTTGAAAGACACGAAAACCATAAAATAAAATTATATCCTCAATCCTATACTTATCTCCTATACTTATCTCCTTTGCCTTGCATGCCTTGACTTGCTTCCTGAATCATAATTATAAAATTCTTCATTTCAAATATACCTAATAACATCATCATAAAATTAAACTTGACATAATAGAACTAGTACTAGTATATTACTTCCAAAAACCATTTCAAGCCGTGACTACGATGACCATCGTATTTACATTATCTAACTCACAATGTGATCACTCTCATTACTGGCGCCATCCCCGTTTTTAAAATCCAATCTACTGCTCCCCACGCTTTGGTTATCCTGTTTATTGCTTTTATTTAATTCCGTCCTCGACACTGACTCTTTGTCTATATCGGCTCGACTGACTAATTTCGTTTTCATATAATTATAAAACCGTCTTTGATAGTCCCCTGGCGGAACGCAGCTCATTTCCTGAGAGCAATACCTCATTGCTTTAAAGCAGTATTCCATAGTTTTCAAACAGTTAAAATCCGTTAAGATATCGATTATACCAATGTAATAAATTTCTTCCTTGTTCTCACTCAGTATCCCCCCGTCCTCGAAAACATCTGCATACACATCTTCTTTATTGTCGGCATCTTTCAGGCTTGTGCTATTAATCACCTCAACTGGTTTATTGTTATTAACGTGATTGATGTTAACTTTATTATGGTCTTCAATGGTTTCTGTTAGGAAATACCGCTCGTTGTTGCTTCCGTTGCTTTTAATACTTTGCATTTCTTTGAGATTCTGAAGTTCAATTTCGATGTTCGGGATTGTCTTCGTCGGTGGCGGGATTACCGTACCTTGTCTTGTGTTGTTTTCTCTTTCGTAATGAATACGATGCACACCGACCAACAAAGAGTAATCGTTGAAACGGCATTCTTTAAGGAATTCGCTGTCGCGTTCGAGTTGTTTCACCATTTCATCTTTTAAAGGTTTGTTTAAATAGAACAACAGGTTAAATCGTTCCAAATCCAAATCTTTTCACGCATAGGAATATTTACCGTAGATATTCCTCACGTCTTCTTTCTTTTCCTGATTCGGCGGGGGCGGCGGAAGAACTCTTCTCCCGATTTTACTTCCTTTAATATCAAAGCGTAAATGAATATTATTACTCGTCGCGAAGATATTCATCATGATAATAAAGTAAACATTATTGTTCTTCTTTTTGATTTTCTTTATCAATTTGTAACACCCGAGGAACTTGGGTAGTAAACTATGCGGGTATTTACTTCAATGTTTGTAATAGTTCGGTAGTATTTCTTTCAGTGACTTGTATTCTTTTTTCGAGATGGTCTTTAGAATAAACTTCCCATCCCTCGTATAGTAGAACAACGAGCCGCTTTGCCCTGTCGAGCATAGTTCTTCGATAATCGTCGAGTAACTGATCATCATCTCCGTGATGAAATCTTGTGGTGATATGGACGCGATGAACTTGTCTTTATCAAAACCGCAAATTTTTCTGATGTTGTGAAAGATGATCCCCGCGAATTCCTTGAGTAAAAATATTTCCTGTTTATCAACACCGAAGTTGATGGTTTGAATTGAATACGTCAAACTTGTTAAATATTGCTTGACTTTACTCGTTGATGTTAAATTGATATTCGGAGTTGCTTCCACCGCGATCTGGATGCCCATAATCATATTCAGGAGGATTTTAAAAGAATAATCACTTGCTTTTAGTTTGTTTTTCGGGACGTTGACGGTGTTCAAACCCTTTTTTTTGGTGTTTAGTTTTAGGGAATGTCGGTGCTTTTTGGCGCGTTCTTTAATGATTTGCCGTTTTTTTCACTCCTCGTTTTTGGCTTTTATTCAATTCTGTCATGTAGTGCGAAGGTAGTTCTTTTCCACCCATTTATAGGATTGGTCGATATTTGTCAAGGATTTGAACGAGACTTTAGCTCATACTTGGATGTATTTGAATCAATTTTTGAATAGTTTACTTGAATAATTGTTAGGAATGTTCTCTTTGGCGTTCTGGACGGAAGGGCTTGAATTGAATTTGGAATAACAGTTTGGTCCTGCTTTCGAGTAATTCTGAGACGCAAGTTTTTTGATATTCGTGTTTAGACAAGATAAGTACTTTTCATCTTGAATGTCTCAATCAGAGTCTTCATTTGAGAAACCTTCCGAGTTGCCTGAGTTGTCGAGGTTACTGCTACTAATGTTATTATTCATATTATTATTATTATTATCTACATCATTAATTAAATCCGCTTTTTTCTTCATTTCCTCGACGTCATCGTCATCAAAATTATCTCAATCCTCCTCCTCGGAATCGGGAGGGAGGATATCCTCATCTTGGTTCTCCTTATTTAATTGTTTTTTAATCTTCTCGAAATACGTTTTTATATCTTCAGTGTTCGTTTTATAAATATCCTCCGTCTTCGTCTGAACTTTACTTTTCATCTTTACATGAGCCATTTTCATTCGCGTCGTATTAATCACATTCTCCTTATCTTTCTTTGATTTCATATCAACACTGTCTTCGCTCTCATAATCTCCCTCGCTTTCAACATACTCTTCTTTCATCTGCTCGAAAACATTGCGGATATTATACGAATTCTTCTTCGCCTGAGCAAGGAACTTTTTTTCATGTTCATTAAATTCCTTTTTGATTTGCTTTACTTCCACGCGGATGTCCTTGACGATGTTCTTGGCGTTGACACTGAAGTTATTATCATCTGAATTGATGTTCTTCATTTTCACGAATAAATTATAATAAAACTTGTTGAATATTTTCACGACTTTTTTCAGGTATTTATTCACGATCAACACTCAATCGATACTGTCGTTCTTGAAATAATCGATCCATGAAAGTAATTCCGGCTTCTCGTGGTAGACGGTTTCGAAGTCGGTGTAAGAGAAGAATTCTTTGTTGTTTGATATTTTATGAAAGAGAAGAGCGATGTCGTCCTTGCTAAATAAATCGCTTTTTAATCCGGGGTTTACCTTGCGGACGGCGGCGATGATAAGGTTAATATATTGAGAAAAATCATGTCAGTTGATTTTCCCGTTGTTTGAAAAGTCCATTAGTTTACTTGTTATTCGGCAACGTTCAAGCTCATCACCGTAATGGTAGACGTCGATATATTTTAAATATTCATAAAGGCTGATATGAGTGTTACTCGTTGAGAATATTTCGAAAATTCTTTTTGCGAAGCCTTCGGCGATGTCAGTACCGAAAACACCGAGAAGTTGAGGGAAAGACTCTCTTGGGACATTATCGTCAATTGCTAAATTATAGAAACTATGTGAAACACTATTAAATGAGTATTATGTTACAGGCTTGTGTAGTAGAGCTTTTCGGATGGGGATAAACGGAGCATTAGAAGGCTTTTATTCTGGATTCACTCCGTAATTTTTTTTTGTCTGGAACTACATGCCGCACAGGATCACATTTTTATATTTATTAAGTATTTAGTTATGTTAATTTATTTAACTTTTTAATATGATGATTTAAAGAGATACAATAAGAAAGATAGTGATTAAATACGAGAGTGATTATGTTTGGGTTTGTGGAGGATGAGCGTTTTGTAAAGGAGAATTGGAATAACAAGTCAGACTATTAGTTTTAATGAGGTGGAGGTTAATTGAAGGGGAATGGTAGGGGAGTAGTGTGTGTTGTTGATAGAGAGAATTGGAAGATATGTTGAAAGACAACGAGAATAAACTACACAAAGAAATAAAAGCAAAGTGAATCAATTGTAATGAAATGTAAAGTAAACGTAAATGTAAATGTAAATGTAAATGTAAATGTAATTATTGTATTGTTTATTTAATTCATTACTTTACTCTTTCACTTAAGTCATAATTTAACAATTACAACGAATTCGATGTCAACCTCGTATTTAATCAACCACATTTAATAAACACATTTCATTTGCATTTCTCATGGATAACTTACACTTCCGTATAACAGTGCTCAATATATTAATTATATTATTTAATGAACTCCAATTGAAACATAATACTTCACTTTGTTAATATTTCTTCTGTTTCTCATTCTTTAAGCGGTACCAACGCACAATAAAAGTATCTCATATCACATTATTACAATTATTACAATTATCAATGAAATACAAATAATATATCGCATTACCCTTATAAATAAAACATCATTTAACTTAAATATCTCTGCTCTTAATATCAATATCGTACCGCATTTATTCAACAAAGCTACTTTAATCCAATACCAAAACCCTTTTCCTAATCATCGAATCAACGCCAAGATAACATCATTCCAATTATTCCTTGTTGTACCATTCACTTCTTCTTGCTTTGAATTAAAGCCTATCTTTATTATAATTTTCTCCTTATTCACATACACTCATCCCTTCGGGAAAGGTAAAAAACTATTAAATCGGATTACTCAATTGATAGTTCGATGTTAAAAATAAAAAGTACTTTAATTATATCACTATAAATACTATAATTGCGTATACTATTTAAACTAAAATCACTTATTTAAATTTATGTTCGCGCTTACTTTTTCTTCGGTATCGGCTTAGACGACCTATTTATACTGTTAATATTATTCGGTTGATATTTCGCGATTTTAATTTCATTCATAGGATAGATTGAATTCGTCGCGGCATTCTCATCGTCGAAGTTAGTCGTGCTTTGGCATTTGATTTTGTTTTTAAATTTATTGAATTGTTCATACTCACCAATTGTTTTTCAATAAGGATTGTGCTTTAAAAACTCTATTGTTTGGTTATGTTTTGATATGCTCGGCATATACTTCTCCTTGATTCACGATATTTCTTTTTCCATCTGCGATTCAATCGATGAGAGTTGGGTTGTTCACTGGGTCACGTTTAACGAGTTGAGATCTTGGTCTTCGATTAGCTTTGATAGGTCTTCATCGCTGATGATAAAACTACTTTTATTAAGGTTTGATGATATGTTCGTGTTTTTTTGGATTTCCGTTTCACTTTTGTTCTTGATACGGCTTTGATGGGGGATTCAAGGCGGGCGTTTTGTTTTCGATTTCGTGTTGTTTGTATTCATATTGCTGATATTGATTACACCTGTTGATGTTATTCGGTTACTGTAGGTTGGAATACTATCGGGAGTTTTGGTTAATTTTTTATTTGTTTTAATCGGTTTATTAATTGATATCGGTGTCGTTGGAGGTGCATTTTTATTTTCCGGTAACACTTCGATCCGTTTCGACTCCTTCGGATTAAGTTTTATTTGGTCTTTCGTCAAATCGATCACTTGGTTACTTATGTTATTCGCATTACAGTTATTAGAACTCTGAGTTGATCCTTCCTTTTGTCTTTTATCTTCATTCGCTTTTACATTTGCCTCTTTGTCCTCATAACTTCATCCGTTCATTCCGTATTTATTTATTAAATCCATATAATTGTAATTCATTACTTTCTTACTGTCGATATTAATTACGACTTTATCTTCGTGGACTTTTGGGTGTCATCCCGTGTCTTGATTATTAACGACAATGCTTCCGGTTACTTCTATCTCCTCGAGGTCAACTTCCGCCTTATTTATCATCGTTCCACTGTCTTCAATAACATCGTCACATAGCACACGACTTCCGATTTCATTATCGTTCTTGTCGTTCATCTTCTCCGGGCTGTCCACATTCTTTTCCTCATTTCACAATGTCGCTCTGTAATTATAAATCTGATCTAAGGAATTGCTTATCAGCTCCTCGATGAACCCGTTGCATTTGTTGTTCTTGACGATGAAGTCATGATCTTCTCATTCCTTCGCGTTTGGTCTTTTCGTTGGATCGACCGTTAAACACTTCTCGACGAAATCATTAAAATCTTTCGACCATAATTCGGGATTACTTCACCCTTTCGGTGGGTTGCTTATTATCTTTTTCATCACTCAAAAGGTCCTTACCTCTGAATAAGGTGGATCCCCTTCAGCCATTTCAATCATGGTAATACCAAGTGACCAAATGTCGCACTTGCTATCGTAGTTCTTCTGTGAAATCACCTCCGGGCTCATCCAGTATGGCGTTCCGATTTTCGATACTTTTTTACTGAACGAATGCATCAACTGAGCACTGACACCGAAGTCTCCTCATTTTGCGTATCCGTCTCTGGTCAGTAAAATATTCCCTGCTTTGATATCTCGGTGTATTTTCTTCTGTTCGTGTCAGAATATTCAACCCTTTAATACCATTGCGATTATTGACGCGATTTGCTCTTCATTTCAGTTCCTTTCCGTGATGCGCATTAAATCTCAAACACTACCTGCATCGCAGTATTCAATTAGTATCCATAATGTTTTGTTTTTAACATATGACCCATAGTATTGAAGAATATAAGGAGAGTTGCATTCTTGTAACACATTTATTTCCTTTTTCATGCTTTCAATATTGCAACCAATCGTTGCGATTTTCGCGGCCATTATTTGCCCTGTTTCTTTATTGAGCACCTTATAAACACTTCCGTAATTACCTTGGCCGAGTTTTTCGATTATTTGAAAGAGTTCGTTCGGGTCTTCGTTGTCTGTGATAAAATCGTACATTATGAGATTGTTTATATTTAAATTTATAAATATTATTATATGTTTGTTGATTTAAGAGGAGGAGTTGAGGTATTTGAGGGTTTATGTGGCAGACATCCGGGGTGAAGAAAGGATTTGGGATTGGGTGGGAAATATCGTTAGATAAAATGAAATGGTTGATTTAAGGGTTTAGGATGGGATTTGGTATTGTTATTAAATGAAGGGGAGAGTTTTAATATTATTTAAAATAATAAATAAAAATGGAGACATGGAGAAGTTATGAGAGAGGAGGACGTTTTGTGAATTATGCGGGATAGGATGATTAAGGGAGAGGGATGGTGTAGGAAGGAGAACTATGAAATTGATTGAGGATTAAAAGGGAATTGGGGTTATGGATAAAGATGTTTTGATAATTCCAACATCAACTACAAAAGGACAAGGAGGAGAGGAAGGAGAGGAAAGAAGCATTGAGGATGATGAAAAATAATTTTACTAGGAAAAACATAGGAAAACATAAAAAAAACATTGAAAAGAATACTTAACATCCAACCTAAATCCCAAATTGCAATGATACCTTGTATCAGATGTAATATATTAGGTTATACAAAAAGTAAATTTCTCTAAATAAAGTTGTGTAAACTTCTTTGATCTATACAGAAAGTTATTGTAAAAAATAAAAGAAAGACGTTTCCTTACGTGGGTTAACAAAGAAAAACTCAAGTAATTTAGTTTACAATATGAACGAGAAACTCGAAAACGAATTTAATATTTATTGATTACATCAAGCTTGGTGAATAGATTTTCTTTAACAAAATTCATTGAATTAATATTAACATCACTTATAACTTCGATGTTGTATACAGAGAAAATAATCATAAGTAGACTTCCCAGAAACAACTGAGCATAAATGTGAATGAAAAGAATTTGAAGGTGATATTATTCCCTAAGCATCCCAAAAGTAAACACATGGATATATACCTGGGCATCCACACTAAACTGTGACCGTTCAAAAGAATGGTCTACTACACTGAAGAATCTTTGGTAAATGTGATGTAAAAAAACAAAAAATACAAAAACATAATATCACCACCTAAACCTTCACCGAATCTAAAACCTCAAATCTCAAAAAATATCCGAATTTATTTGAGGAGTGAAAAACCAAATTTATATTAAAAACAAGATAAAACCTTTACTACTTATACATAGGATTTACATATGTACAAACTCACGACACATCCTTTTAATAAATTATTTATATGAGCTGGAGATTTAGATTATTTTGAATATCGGATTTGAAAACCAACCGATGTATATTCTAAATGGATACTGAAACAAAGAAACGCAGAGACATAATTGGATTGACAAACACAAACATTGCATCAATCATTCTAAAGATTATAAATAATGTTTGGACGTTCTTAGCATGTTGGCTATACAAGATGAGTGTAGTATTGAGATATATCAATCCGATCTCACCTGCAACAAATAAATAATTAATGTATCTTTTGGTTAATATACAACCATTATTTATTTAATACACTGCTTTCCATTGAATCCAATAGAATAATTATTTAAAACTAAATAATTTCTCTTTTCATCTGAAACCTTTACTCATATTACATTTATAGTATCTAATATCCCTTATTTACTTAATTTATCCTTTCATTATATATAACGATATTATAAAGAGTACTCGGCAAAACAAATCTTACACAATCCATGTACATTATCTTAGGTTATCGTAATTGAATAATTATTTCCTTATTAAATCAATGATAATTGTTTACAATAATACCAACATTATTTTACATTAATAATCTTAAGATAACACTTGAAGAACAGTAATAACAGACTTGAAATTGATAAGAAATAAAACTGAAACATCAAGGCATACTAATTAAAAATATCTACTTAAAATAAACAAAAATAAACAAGTATCTTTGATGTATAAATCATTCTCAAATCATATCATCCTTACCTTAACGTTATCTCGACACAAGCAATAACACTTTATTAAACACAATTAATGACTGGTTATAAAAAATACTGTTCATGTTTAATCTTATTTAATTATCAATTGTGACACTTTGGTGTCGATTAATCTTTCTTTACATTATATTTAAACTTACAATTGCGGAATCGTTTTGTATTATTATTATTATTATTATTCACAATAATATTTCTTCGCTTGCAAATCCAAAGCCTGTCACAATAAAAAAATCAGCGAATCTCCCCACGTTTTAGTATTGTATGCAACCTGTTTATCCTCGTATTCCCATTGTTTTTAACGCGACATTTTTAATAAAACCTTTAAAACTTAGTTTACTGTGTTACCTTGTTCTAGTTATCCTTCTTTCCTTTCCTTTCCTTGCCTCATCATCATCATCATCATCTCATTATCTTATAATAAATTACATCATTACCAATAGTTGATCCTTCACCTATCTAAAACCTACGACCATTAATCCTTCCACACCTGAAGTTTCATCCCAAGACACAATTATTTCCTATCTACTTACAAACCCCGCAATACCATTTTTTATCAAAACAAAAACACAAATAAATTATAATATTAATACCATAAAAAACATGCATGAACTTAGTTATTTTGCTCAAGTACACTCCCTGGATTTTCAGCGTTGATACTATATTTTCTATTAACAACCCTTGCTTTTAACCCCACGTTAAAATTATTGTAATTACTAGTATTAAATTTCATCGTTCCCTTTGTGTTTATTCTTGTACTATTCATTGGAGAACTCACGCAGCTTTTATTCCTAATACCTTTCGGTATCACTTTAGTCGCGGCTTTATACCCGAGTGCTTTTAATGAAAAGAAATTGGAGTATGTTATATTCCCGCCCCCATTCCCAATGTTATTGATTGTGTTGTTATTGTTATTATTATTATTACTGATCATATTACTCACTTCTTCCTTTCTATCGCAGTAATCCTCCTTAGTTTTAATCGGAAAACCAATTTTCGAACTCGCTTTTGTCAGTGTATTACTAGTATAACTAATCTTTCGTTTCGGAAATATCGTACTGCTACCACTTGAATTCGAAGTGTTAAAAGCGCAATTACTCGTCGTATTATTCCCGGTAATACTATTATTGGAAGTCCCACCTACAGGAGTCAAAAATTTGATTCCTTTAAACGTTGATTTCATCGTTTTCGGTACCGTATAGGTCATATTCGTGTCATGGCTCTGTTGCTCAGGGTTTCAATTTCAATTTCAATTTCTTGTCTTTTCCTCGTGAATCTCGCACTCACTAATGTACTTCTTTCTTTCTTCCTCACCGATCTCACTATGCAATTCAACGTTGTCACAATCAACAACGCTCAGTTCTTTCATCGCGTCATCTCAAACGCCGCTGATCTCTTCATCATTATTCCTTAATATATTCAACTGCTTTTTGCTTTTAATTACCTTCATCGCGCTTATACTTAGACCGTTCAAATATAGTTGAATCCTGATGCTTTTAGTATACGATATGTATCATAATGAAATTCAATTGAGTTTATCATTCATACACCTTAGGTATGACTCCCATCAATTGTGTGAAAGAATATATTTACACGATCAGGTCTCAAACATCGCAACCATGTAAGAAAAGAAAAGGCGTCTAATGAAAAATGATTTCGATTGGAGAAATGTCGTGTTCATATAGTTAATGTAGTTCGCTTTATTTGTCGAGTATTTATTCAGGTGAGGTATCACCTGAATGAAAGCGATTTTGATATGATAACCTAAACTACCGCTTAAAAACTGCTTTAGAAACGTAAATATTTTCGTATACATTTCCTCCTTTTTGTGCCGATTATGTTGATATACCTTTGGTATTATTATTTTAAACGCTTTTGATATTTTTAATAAAACTTTTTGATCCGTGATTGAGAGCAATGTGGTGCTTTGCGTGTTGGAAATAATCACCTGGAAGAGTCCCATAACGTTAGGATTATCGCATAAAACTTTTCATATTTTACATACGTTTTTCTTATACATATTCACGATATTTTCTTTAGAAAATATCAAAAAACTCTGAACCGTCTTCCTTGAGGCATTGATGTGCATGGAGATAAGCTCGAAGACCTTATCATTCGTAATAAACTTTATTCAAACATGTCAATGTGAATAGAGTCAGTTCTTGACGTATTCGTAGTCTTCCTCGCTATGATATACGTTGTTAATAAACGCCATGACGAAATCAAAAATCTCGTCCATGCTTATATTACTGCGGCTTCCGAGGTAGTTATTTAAATCGCCAATGTTATTCAACCAGTTCATTCACTGGGCGATGCTTTGCTTGTTGTTCGATTTAAAGATTTTACGTAGAAGTACACCGATTATATCTTCTTCGTAAAACCTGATAATTATATCTTTGATCTTTTCCCTATTCTCACCACTGAAAACTTCGAATCAAGAAGTGAAAATATTGTTAAAGTAAAGCTTATCGTATTCGTCCTGGTCATTATTTAAAATGTCTTTTATTTTCACAACAACTTCGTTTAATACTATCATCGGAATGTTCCCGAAGTTTTTAATAACGCTGATAATGCATTCACTTTGTACGAGCTCGTCATTTTCGTTCAGGAACTTCAAGACTCAGTGAATGAACTCCTTGTCGTTGTTGACGTCGTTGTACCTTAACAGCATAAACCTCATTTCATAAACGATTTGTGTTTTGATGCACTGCTCGAGTTCACTGCATAGTATTCAATACCGTTTATATAATATCCTTCTCAGATCCTCATCGATGTACCTGATTCTGAGTATCTCGCAGCATCAAAACACGGAGAAACGCTTATTATTGTTACTATTCCCGAATTTCCCGAGGTTGTTGACATACTCAACGATTGGTTTTGTGATCGCTAAATTGATATTGCATATACTATGATGACTATCGATAATCCTTTGGAAATTCTTGATATAGATTATACTGATACTATCGTCGTAATTAACTATCCCGCTTATAATGTTACGGAGAATCAAAGAGATTCAATCGGGAGGATATGTGCTGTTATTTGGGTTTAGTAGTCAAGTTGTAAGTGCTGAAGGGAAGACCTGTTGAAGGGTCTTGTCCCAGAGGTCGATATTTTCGAGAATGTAAGATATTAAAGAATATATAACATCGGGGGAAGAGTTGTGGGTATAGTATGCGAAATTATTGAATCAGTATAACCTTTGGAATGTTTCTCCCTTTTTAAGAAGGAAATTTATTTTGTCGAAGTGTGAAATCGTGTCGTTGATATAGTATTTACTGTAGTCTTGGTAGATGGAATTAGATGATCACGGCATTGATTCTTCGTAGTAGCAGTCCATTTTTTATTTAATGTTTAATAAGGGACATGTATTGATTTAGGTTGTAGATCTTTAATAATAATTTAATTGGGTAGAGCTGGGTTTAATATCGAGGTAAAGGAAATGATGTGAAAGAATTGATATTTGAGATACATTTAAGGATTGATTGTTTTGATTGTTTTGATTGTTTGATTTGTTTTGATGAATACAGGAATATTAAAATAAAGACGAATAAATAAAAGAATAGAATGTGCGTGTGGGAGGTGGTGCAAAGGAGATTCGTGTTAAATATTCAAAAACAATGAAATAGTAAAATGAAAATCGATTATGAAGAGAGTTACGAAAAGGAGGGTGTTCGGGATGAATAAACGGAGCGTGGATTTGGGTTGACTCCGGTTAGGGATACGAGTAAAAGTCAATGAGAAGACAAAAGGTTTTGAAATTAGGGTATTAAGAGGAAATTGGAATTTGGTGTATAAATGAAGTATGTTTTGGGGATTGGGGATGGGGGATGGGGGATTGGGGATTGGGGATT
>JAWNBB010015444.1:0-13327 GCA_036325645.1 Balantidium ctenopharyngodoni
GGGGATTGGGGATTGGGGATTGGGCCCATCCTCTCGTTACCATCCCACGATAACCACCTCATATTCACCCCTTTTACTAAATACATAAAACACTATTTAACCTCATCAAAAACGATATTACAAATCAATAAATCTGTTTTTATTTAAACTTAACCGAATAGCTTTGATATATAAAGTATAAAATAATCCTTTTAAATCATAATAAATCTCTCTCTTTCATTATTATTATATTATAGACCAACCAATATAAAATAAATTCAATTTCATAACGATCATCCTATAATACTAGAGAGATTACTAATCCCTCATAGGAATCCGTATTCGTTCGAAAAATACTGTGTCATATTTACTAAAATTGTTAGATTAGAAGGGGGAGGTTGACACCAATGCGCGAACAGCATCAGCCTGTACGCGCTGGACATTTCGACGATGCCTCCATAATACTTCCTCCACAACCAAACATTGATCATACCGAAAATAGGCAACACCACAAATTTCGATATTAATCAAACGATGATGTGCACCATCCCTATCATTGATTCTCCTTCTCTTTTGAATCACGCTGCCGCTGCGTTTAATCCCATCAGTAAAAACAATATCGCGGGATAAATATTCGCCACCTGCGAGAACCCATCAACAATAGAAGAAAAATAAATGTTTTCTGGGTCAAATAAAATACTGCGCAAGTCCGAAATTGAGAATATCATACCGAGCAACACTCCTCAAATAGGCGGAACTAGGAATTTGCTGAGGATAAGCTTCGCATCGATTTGTAAATACTTAATCTCCAATGTAAACGCTGGCACTGTCTCCTTAATAACGGCCTCTTTGACCCGCCATTCCTTGAGCAAGTATTCGTACATTTCCGTTGTGATTACAATCTTCTTATTATACGGAAGCTTTTGAGGCGACAATTCTCAATTATTTAAAACTGTATTTTTACATTTTTCGAAACTCTTCCTCTTGTCTTTCGACACAAGCGTATTTATCACCCCGAACATTTTCTCGTAGTATCTCTGGGTTTCCTCCCCTTCCTTGGGCAAGACGTTATCAATATTAAAATTATTCGCTATTTTCTTGATGTTCTTCATTTCTTCTTTATCGGCGAACTGCTCGATATAATACTCAATTAGACTATTTTGCCCATTGAAGTATTTAATGCACACGTCATGCCATCAGTAGCACATTCTGTTCTCGATATCTTCATTGTGGTTTCTATCGATGACAAAGAAAATATGCGCCACTATATACGTAACGATATTAAAGATTCAGAAACTGCACATTCACATCCCCAGGAAATCATCGCAGTGGGAATCGCCTTCGATAGGCCCGTCAGGGAAACAATATCCTTTGCTAATGACTAAGGATAACCCCCCTATCGAAGGCAACGTCACGATACTCGCAAAGCATTCTTTAACACGAATATCCATTTTGAGAACAACGTGGAAAAAATAGGAAACGCCGTATCCTGCCAATAAACAAACGATAAAATTCGCAACGATAATCCAGTACGTGTTGAGGAATTCAAGGTCAACAGTTTCCGCGATCTTCGTAAACGCATACACCGGGATGATGAAGTTGAAGAGAAGGCCGGAGACAAGGGAACTGTTTTTCATGTTCAGCATTTTCTGATAATAAATCATAAAACCAGTGGACATGAGAATGTATATTTGAATACATGCGATGATACAGTAGTAAAAGACCGCTGCGACGTTGATATCAGCCATACGAATATGTTTTTAAGATAATAAAGAAAGAAATTAATTGTTTAAAGGAGTGTTTATGGAGAAAAAAAAATACAAATAATAATTAATTACGGATTAATTTGATGTTGATATGAAATAATTAAAACGGAAGGTTGGGATGGATTGGAAGTAAGGGATGGTCGAGTTAAATGAAGATGATGGCGAAGGGTATCGTTGGGAGGGAAAGATGTAATGGAGGAATGGTGTGTTTATGGATATTAATCATTGAGGTTGAGGTGGTGTTATTATGAAATAGAGTTATCTGTTTCGAGGAGGAATTGTTGCAGTTGGTATTGTATTTGGTTAGTTTTTGGTTTTATTTCTACTTCGGTTCAAGGGTAGTCCTGAGATAAATAAAGATAATTTTTAAATTGATTACAACACATTCTTGTCGATATTCATTTTTTATTTTTGTATTCAGGTTATTTTAGTTATTTGTAAATGGATTTATTTTTGTTTTGATATCCCGGATTGTAATTCAGTTTCCATAATCGCAATGTAATTAAGATTTATAAATCTACTTTTATTTGATTGAGTGTTCGATTGTCTTGTCGGGGAGACTGTAAGGAAGTAAATATTTTTTTCCACACTTTATGATAACCCTTAGCACCTTCTGCGCGATCCATGATAAAACATTCTCCTTAAGTGAATCAAACAAACGCCTTTATTGTGTAAGACTTATTAAGCAGAGTATAAAATGTATTAGAATCAGTTTATTTAATGTTACTTTAATATGGATATTCAGATTCATAACTCTATTCAATAAGAGCTATCAATGTGGAAAACAGGGAATGTTAAAAGAAACGTATTTCAAACACGTTTTAAACATTCCCTCCTGACGCATAGGATGCTTAACAATAAGATTAACCTTCAACCCAAATGCAAAGAAAGGTAAGGAAACATGAATAAAGACAAAGCAATTAAACATTGAAACATTAAAGCATCGGAAACGAAAACTAAAACAAAAAATAAGAAAATAATTAAAACATTTCTATCATCACCGCCTAATAAAACGAAATTAAATTCGAAATCCAAACCCACAAAACCTGTTTCTTTATTATGTATTCCATCATCAACCAAAAACACAAATGTCAAATACAAGAACCATTTTCACATTCCTAATAACATCAACAATTACAATTCCTCCTTCGAATCCCGAGTTCCTTCTCGTAATCAACCTTGAATATCCTAATCGTTAGGTATTATTTTATTATTCTTCTACAGCACCAAATCCCAACGAAAGAACAAAAGAAACAATAAATCGAAGATTATTATTATCATCATCATCATCATCATTTAAACAAGCATCAACAACAACAGCAACAGAATAATAAATAAAATAATTTAAAGTTAAATTTAAATGTCCAACCCAGTTAATAATCCCCCGACAAACCAACCAGAGCACATCCCGCAACAAACCCGAAAACAGAACGCCGTGCTTTCTCAGTCCTCCGATCAATGGTGACAATATTTCAAAAAATCAAAAATCGATCTTGAACAAATAAACCAAGCATGATGAAACAACGTGGAAACAGTCGACGCTGAAAACGTAACATTTCAATTTTATCTTTCTATCCCTTTAGTGTAAACTAAAAGAAGCGATCCGCGAGTGAATATTAGACCTCAAAGAGAAGGAGGTCTCCCTCGATGAATCCCAAAAAATCATATCCAAACTCAAAGACGAGTACACCAAGCTGATCCAAGCCTATCAAAACGTGGAAAAAACGAATCTAAATTGAGACGAACAACTCCTCAAAAATAAACAAATCCAGGACAATTACATCAAAGCCTATTGCAACAACGACAAACTCAATAAACAAAACGACCAACTCAAAGCCGATTTCGAGAAGGTCAAGGCTGAATATTCTAATCTCAAGACCGTATACGCCCAGAAAACAAATGAGTACAATAAAAAAGAAAAGGAGTTCAGCGACAAGGACCTTCTCATTGCGGATTGAAAAAGCAAAGGCGAGACTTGGGTTGCAATGATAAAAGAAAGGGAAAAAATCATCTCCGATTACAACAAAACCATATCCCAGTTGAATGAAAATATTATGGAAAAGGAAGACCAGTTGAAGGTCATGGTCAACTTCTCGAAGAATTGAAACAATGAAAACAAGTCGAACGTGAAGGAACTCACGAAGCAGGCAGTGCAGACGATAAAGTTATTCTATAACGCTTTAAACGGGGGAAACAGCGCTCACATCAATGACAAAGAGAACATCAACACTGACTTCAACTGCGATGAACATCGAATCCGCATTGGTGACGATACTTTCGATGCAGGCAATGTCCAAGGAATGATCAATAAAAACAAAAATTATTTCACTCTTAACTTGCAGGAGAGTTGAGGCAGTGTCCTCTTCATTCCGAAAACTCGGACGTCGATATCGAAGGAGTTCCTCGTGGATATGAATATAAAAACAGAATTGATTAAGTATGAGTTATTTGCTTGTTATATCAGAGAATTTACGATTGTTGAATTCTGAGGGGGGTTATTCGATAAAATCGATGTAAAGTTAAGTCGTTCTTCGTCGGGGGTTGTCGGGGAAAGGGCCGGAATGAAGGATATTCTTGACAAAGTTATTCTCATTAAAGAACGGTATGAAGACTGCATCAAGGAAAACGAAGGGCTGAGGGAGTGAAACACGAAGATTTGTGCATGACTGAAAGAACAGGAACTGTACAGTGATAAATGAAGGAGAGACATGAACTGAGTGAATAAGAAAATAAAACAAAAGATCGAAGAAATTGAAACTTGGTACCTTCAGAAACTCCGCGCTGTGAAGGAAGGGGGAGAGAAAATGAAAGCGAAGTATACGAAGGATATCGCCGTGTTGAAGAACGAGATAACGTTGATGAGGGATAAAATGAACAAACGCCGGGATGATCCAGAAACACAAGGCGAACATTGCGTGATGTGCGAAGGGAAAACCCCGATAAAATACGCAAAGCAAAGGCCGTTCACGAGTAATACCAAAGATTATTGTATCAATTCTAACGGGTTCACCCTCGTTGACAGTATCAAACAAAGTAACTCTGTGAAACGAAAACTCCCTTTTACGATCGACAGTAATAACATCGAGTATATCAACGATAGATCACAAGGGTCAAACACGCGGGTTCCCACAGTGCAAACCTTTAAACCGCAATCGAATATCAAGGAGCAAAGAGTAAATATCAACGCGAACACCGCAAATAACCTTTCATTTCAGCTGAACGACTCCTTCAACGAAAAGAATTATCGGCAGAAGAAGATCGAAAACGACCACTGAAAGGACGAAATCAGCCGGTTGAAAAGCGAAATCAGCTCTTGACTGCTTGAAATGAACAACCAGCGCAATACGATCACGTCGAATCCCGGAGAAACCGCAGTGAATCCCTTTAGCGAACTCCTGCAAAATGTACAGTACAATCAATATAAATCAACCTCGAAATTTTACGCGAATTTCCTTGGTGAGTTAAGCAAACTCACTAGTAACACTAAAGAAATTTTCGATAAAATATCCGACACGTCAAAGTACTTCAACAAAGGCGATGAAAGTAAAGTTAAAGTATCTCATATGAAATCCTTTCTCAAGGAAGTCCAGAAATGATTGCAACTCTTTCTCACATTCCTCAATAGTCACATCAAGGACAATGACCGCTATCACAAAACGCTGATCAACATATTCGATTTCCTTGGTAAATACGTGTACTCGGCAGTGAACGATGTGTACTCGTACACTTCTTCAAGTAACAACAACAGAAATAACAACAACAACAATAACAGTTGCAGTAACAACAACAGAAACGACAACGACATAAACTTAATCGACAACACCCAAAGCTCCTCCCTCTTCACCCTAATCAATAACAATCTCCCGAATATCCAAATGAACATCTTCTCGGATATCACTATCAAGGTATTCTCAAGCTCCGAACTCAAAAAATATCACTGCATTTACAACAATAAAACAACCAATGAAATATTGAGCATCTTCCTCACACAATGTAATATAATGAAGAAGCGGTGAGACACTATCAAATGAGAATACGACACTGACCTGACCGAAAGAGACGACGCGATAATAAACAAAGCGAAAGGGGAGTTCTTATCCTCTTCCTCGTCGTATCACGTGGTAAATGAAGAAATACTCAAGTGAAAGAGAAAGGACACCGAAGTGTTCAATTGAATTGAGATTACGAAGAATTATTTAATCGCTCAGGAAATGAACAGGAAAATACTTCTGAATTGTATTGAAAGTGAGGGGAGAAGCAAGGACTGAGGGAATTTAATCGCGGAGACATGTGAGAAATTGTATGTGAATTATGAAGAGGTTATTCATTATCGAATTGATGAAATTGAAGATAATCAAATATTTTTGAGGAAATTGATTGTGAAGTTGTTCATGAATCAAAGGAGTCAAACTGGGATGTCCAATGAGTTTATGCAGTAGGGAAGGGGAAGGGAAGTATGGGTTTGCAATGAATAATAAGGTTGTTGATTTAGTGGAGGGAGGGTTTGGGATTGAAGGTAAGAGAAGGGAAGAGAAGAGAAGGGATTCTAAGCGATGAATGAAAATAATAATAATTATTGTTTTTGATATTGTATTTGTTATTATTACGCAGGATAACAAGTTAATTTGTAATGCAGTGTTGTCGATGACTATAGCGGATTTGTTTAGGATTTGTTATGTGAATAGGATTATGATTATGTATTAAATATGAGATAATGATTTAAAGATGAGTTGGTTGGTTGAATGTAAGTGAAGGATGTCCCCGGAAACTAAACTAATAATCACAGTGTTTTTTAAGGTGTGATACTGAATTGAGGGTTTGCTGATTGATTTGTTTTGTGGCAATATCGGGAGGTTTGGAAATGAAGGAAAGGAAACACCGGAGTATTGAATAAGGGAAATAAGTCATAATTGTAAACTTATTTTGTGATGCAGGAACGTGATTAAAAAGTTTTTTGTATTCAAAATTAGGGAAATTTGGGTGAACACAAACGAAATTATTGATCTAATCTCGCCGAATCGCCTTATAAATTAATAAAAAAACAGATAGTGACCCCTTAACTCGAATGAACACAAACAATCGTGTCAAGGACTTCCGCGCAGTTGCCCGAGAAGTAAAATAAAACTCGAGAAAATAACAAATATTCGTGAGATCGATTAAACAAAGAATGGTTGCAGATAGTGACAACAACATAAGAAGAGTGAAGAAGTAGAGAAAGAAAGAAACGGTGAGGGTCGACTTGAAAGAGTTTATTATACTATCCTGAGAAAGGGAAAAGAAACAAAAATGTCTACTCGATATGAAAATTCCTTTACCATAGCAAGGTTTTCCGCGGTATGTAAGTGGCTATTATTGGGAAATGGAAAAAAGAGCTACAAAATAATAGATACAATAGTAATGTCTATCCCAGCAACAACAGTCCAAGAATTGTTGCAAATGTAATCAACGTGGTTAACAATAAGAAACTTGATCAATATTAAATGTTAAGTCTGGGACAACAAGTGCAAAAGAAACTCTCATTTTTTCCTGCTTAAAACAATATTGAAAGTATTACAAACACATTCCTCAAGATGTTCCAATCTAGATTAGAAAACCACCAAAAGAATATTATCCTTTTGATTCTCTCTCTCTCAGTCGGATTAACAATTCGTTTTATCATCAGTACAAAACAATACGATTCTTAATATCTCTGCACTTTCCCTATGTAACTTTTCTCTTTTAAATAAGTCTTAAAGATCATTCTAATGATCATATTACAACTCTCCGTCATTATCCATCGATCGCTTTTAATGTCAGGACATGGCTTATTATAACCCTAAGTGTTAACGTACATTTGATTTTTACTAATCTGACTTTTATTATTTTATACTGTCTCCGCTCTTTGGTCTCCTTGTAAACATTATCTTTAAATATTTATGAGTTCATTGACTATCGGATTTAGTTGTTCTCTTTAACAGCAATCTCCCTTCCGATAATATCACTACTGCGCTTTGACTATTGTTGATTTGACAACAATCAAAGGAGAAGCATCAGCATCAGCATCAGCATCAGCAGAAGAAGAAGAAGAAGAAAAGATAACATCGCTTAATCTTTTTTCTTCCCCCTTTCCCCTTGTGTATTCCCTTACCTCCTACCTCCACCGATGATAAATTCAACTCCTATCCCTATCTTATCAAACCCCTTTATATTAACACATCCTCATATTTTATTTTCATAATCAATTGTTCACAAAAACACTAAAAACACTAAAACACTCATTATTCTATTTCCCCCTTTTATCACCCCAACCCCAACCCCCGAATATAATATCTACATATGAAACTTCTTCCCTTTCCCACCTAAATAATAATATCAATAAACAATATTCACTTACTTGCCTTTTCCTCGCACATAATCGATTTATACTTATGCTTACACTCCTCATACGTCTTCATAAACGATTTCTTATAATGATGCAAATCATCGGGGTGATCAGTTTCATATTTTTTCTTCTCCGTAAAGTCGTGCGTCTCGGTATACGTCGTAGGCTTCGTCTTAAAGTTCAGCGCCAGGTCAATCTTCTTAATATGATCCGTTTTATTTTGTTGTCACAAATATTCAATTTCCTTCTTGTTTTTCCTCTGTATCCCGAGGTAGAAGTCTCTCTGGGTTTGCTCGTCTGCATTGAAGTCGGTGATGTGCTTATTAAAATCCTTCGCGGAAGTGTAGTTTTGTTCGTCTATTTCGTATGGTCTTCAACCGCCGATGTTATTAAAAGGACGGATGTGACTGCGTTTGTGCATTGATCACCTTGTGTACGGTCAATCGTCTAAGGGTATTAATCGAAGAGGTTATATAATTTATTTACGATCGACGACAGGTTCGACGTCGCGGTTGATATACAAATCAGCTCAAGCGTTTTTTTCCATATTTGTAACAGGGTTTGTATTTAATTATAAGGAATATTCTTTATATATTTAATTATGTTTTGTGGTCGATGGGGCGGATGAATAAGGATAATCAGGAGGAAACGGTTATGAAAGATTATTATTTCAATAGAGGATAAAGTGGGGAATGAGAAGATAATTTGTATTTTTCTCGGGAATGACGGACAGGGTAGAAGGGATGATGTGCTTGTTACAATAGCGGAACATGGCAGAGGATATTACGAAAAAAGGAGGAGGGAATGGGATAAAACTGGAGTGGGTGATTTAGGATATCAACGAAATGAAAAAATGGAAAATAAATGCGAAAGAGGTTGATATCATAGGAAGAGAAAGGTTTGATTAACACATTGATGAATGAAAGAAATGTGGGGGTTGCGAGGGAAATGAGGATAAAAGAAGAGAGAAATGATCAAAAGATAAAGTAAGGCGTATTACTTTGAAGAGGAGCTTTATCGCGATAGCGAGAATATTAATAATGAGAATAGGAATAGTCATTGTCATCATCGCCAGAATAATAATAGTAATAATAATATCCCGGTCTAGACGGCTAACTTCAATGAAAACAATTTGATACATTTTAATAAATACCAATGGGTATGTGCTATGGAGATTAATGAAAATATTAATCGAGGCGCGCCGAGTGTTTCAACGGAGGATGTCAATTTAACGAAGTCACAATTCAAGTCATTTGATTATGAAACCAGGTTACATTATGATTAATCCCAATCGAATCCGTATATTTATAATCACCGGAAACATCATCGTCCTCATCATCCTCATCGCCATTATCACAATCCCTTTCATCTTGGGAATTCTCGTCGCTATTATAATCTAAATACCTTTAAAACGAACAATAATTCATGTTATACTCAAACGGATGTCCGCGAAACAACCGCGTATGCACATAAATAAATGCAGTTGTAAATTAAAAAATATATCAATTACAAAATCAAAATGTACCCCTAAAGACGATTTCCATTTGCGTATAATAATTATTAAGTAACTACCCCTCAGTTTTCATTGATCACATTTTAATATCTCCACCACCATTCCTTTACACCCTCCTCGTAATCCCTCCCAGTCACACTTAAATAATCAAATAATCAAACAATCATTTCAATTAAACTAAAAATTACTTCGGGAAATAATAAATATCATGTAACATATTATTCCTATTTATCCAGTGCACATTTCACCCCTCATCATAAACCCCGACATTCCATTCCTTATAACACACAGCATTCGAAGCATGGGTAAAGAAATACTCTTTATTCTTATAAATATCAAATATTTTCCTTTTTGTTTCCTTAACCTCAACGGAATAACCCGAACCGTCATCCTCATTAATCACAACCTCAATGTATTGATCAACGCCCTTCCCCACCGCGCCACAAACCCCGCCCAAAATCGCGAAGCGATTTTGGGTTTGGTTTATATTTAGCACTATTGCGCCCCTCAGTTCCAAAGGGATGTTTGATTTATTTAGTACAACATTCACGTTCTTCCATTTCATTTGACTCAAATCGTTGTTGATTGTACAGTATTCAATGCTGTTCAAGTATATTTGCTGTGGGGAGTTGAACCCGAAAAAGGCGAAGATGATACTTTGATTATAAATGATATATGAACACTGACTTCGTTCGATAGTCATTAAATGCGTGCAGAACCCCCATTTGTTCGCGTTGATATCATAGCGTTCAACGTTTTTATTGAATGCACCTGAAAGACAGTACAGGTAGGAAGTGTTTAATTGTATGAGTGCTCCATAGGAGTGGTTGTTGGTTCATTGGGATAAGATGGAAATGTTTTTCTTTTCGAAGGAAAAAGCGTATCACAGATCGAAGTTATCGCCGGTGACGATGTATAATACAGAAGGGGTTGTTAGGAATATGCTTCCTTTTGCGATGTAATTGCTATTGAAGTTGGAATCGTCGTTGAATTCTATGAAGGAAAACAGGCGAGATTCCATATTAAAGCAGAGAATTCGCTTTGAATCGTAAATTGTGTATCAAATGTTACCCGGAATTAAATCGGTGTCGATCATGTTTTTAGGTGTTTTTGGAACTTCTTTTGTTGGAGTTGCTGCGGGTGAAGGATGAGTGTTTTCGGGTTTTGGGGAATGGTAAAATAATTGTGTTCGTTCAAATGTTAAATTAATGTGATCGGGATGGGGATGGGGAGGGAGGGTGTTATCGTTAGATAGTTGGTTTTGTTCTGGGAGTTTTTCAATGGGGATATTTTGGTTTGTATCATTGTTTTTATTGTGGAGGATGTTTTTGTGTTTTTCTTTGTGATGAACTCGGTTAAAATGTGTTTGTGTTTGTGTATTTGTTTGGGTGTGAACGTGTTCGTGTTCATGTTTCTCTTCCTGTTCCTGTTGTTGTTCTTGTTCCTGTATCTGTGATTGAGCTTGTTCCTGTATCTGTTCCTGTTCATGTTCCTGTTCTTGTTCTTGTTCCTGTATCTGTTCCTGTTCTTGTTCTTGTTCATGTATCTGTCCCTGTTCTTGTTCATGTATCTCTTCATGTTCTTGTTCTTGTTTCCATGCTTTCGCCTGTTCCTGCTCTTGTTCCTTTGTCGGCTCCTTTTCCTGTATATGTATTTGTATATGTTCCTTCTCCTTCTCCTGTGCCTGTGTCCTTTCCTGTGTCTGTTCATATTTCTTAACATTTTTTCTTATATATTCCTCTTTCTTCCTTTCCGATTTATTGAATACCTGATACGAAGACGCATTTTTCTCTATTTTCATCTCATTCCTATTTAACACATATTCATCGGTATCGTCCTGATTGGCCTTTACACCATTTCAACTATCTTTCCTCTTTTTATTTCCTTCTAAACGAATATTCAATTCCGAAGAAAATCAACCCTCATTCGTTTTATTTTCATTACTTAACTTACTATTCCCGGCGTATCCATCCTCCCTCATATCCCTATCACCCCTCGTCAATTCCATTTTCCTTTCCTCTTTTCCACTCTCCCTCATTATCCCTCCACTTCTCCTATCATTGCTTCTCACGCCCTGTTCTTTCCCTAAATACTTATTTAATCACAGATCCTTCTCATTATCCCGCTCGTAAAAATCCTTTTTTCCATTACGATTCAAATCATCTGAATGCTTCCTATCCCTTCTACTTCTCGGTCGATCCTCACTGAACGCACTTCGCTTCCGATTAGAACAACTCTCATTGTCGCCTATTCACGAATATCAAATTTGATTATCCTTTCTCAACTGTTTATTTTCTTTTCCTATCCGTTCGATATAATCTTCGGCTTCCCTTAGTTTATTGTGTAGCACATTCACGTCTTTATGGTTTTGTTGATAATAAAATAAATCGCTCTCTCATAAGTTTCAGTCCTTTCATCAGGCTTGAATTACTTTTTCTTTCTCGTTTACCTCCTGATATGTTTCGTATAAATACCGGCGTAACTGCTCGTTCTCATATACTGAGCAGCCGGTGGAAAGGATTTGGAAATGAAATCGATGTATATCAGGAATATGGTGGTGTTCATTGTATTGTTTGTTGGTATGGGAAAGGTGATTTTTATTTTGGACTTTTTTTATTTTTTCCTTGAGTTGGTTAATTTCAGTGTCGATTTTAAGCATGTTTTCTTTGTATTTTTGAGGATTTGGTTTGTTGGTGTAGTCTCTGCTGTCTTTGGTGTAAGTGGATATTGTGGATATTTTGGACGGTGTTTCTTGCTTAGTGGAGTGGTTATATTCATATGTGTATTGAGGATTGTTGTTGAGGTAGTTGGGGGAGTCGGACATTTTTGGGTTTTAAAATTAAATATATTGTTATTGTTGATGTTATTGTTATTGTTAATTAAAATTATTATTTTGTTGAGGGTATCAAAGATATTCCGCTGAGATTGCTTAGGGAGTGCCAGGTGTTCCAAGGAGATAATTGTAAAGTGGATGATTCGTGTAATGGTGAAACAAGGAAGTTTGGATATGGATATGGATATTACATTAGTGGTGGTTGTGTTTTTCTGTTTAGTTCAATGTAAAATTTTTGGGTGTTCGTCCATGTTTTCTACTCCTCTGAATAGAAATAATGAAATAGTGATATCATAAAATGTGAATCACGACTGCCGAAAGTGAGTTCATGTGATATGAGAAATTGTTTTTATTTACCACGTGATTTATGGGATAATAACAATAAACATCTGATTCAAACGAGAAACACTTTAAGTATTTGATGTCCAGAAATGTTTATCATTTGATTGGAGATATGAGGGAACATTCCCCTCGAGCGTTGTCGATTTTTTAATGTTTTCTGCTTTTGTTTTCAGTGTGTTATCACGTTTCCGTTTAATAATATTTGAACTTTTCTTGTTTGGTGATATTGGAAGTCGTTTTTAATTGTACTTACATTATGTTATTGAATCGTGATTTGGAATAATCCTTTCTTGTTCGTGTAATTGTGCTACTTTTAGGTTTTCCAGATAATTATAATTGCACTTCTGATAGATCTTGAGGATTATGATATCGTGTCTTTGAATAGTTAAGACGAGCCTCCAATGTACAAATGTGGATATGAAACCGAAATAATCGCTTAAATAATACAAAAACTAATTGAAATATTTATGCATACCTGTGCTATGAGAAAAGAGAAGCATATTAAAAACAAAGGGGATTGGGGATTGGGGATT
>JAWNBB010015448.1:0-15300 GCA_036325645.1 Balantidium ctenopharyngodoni
AATCCCCAATCCCCAATCCCCACTTTCGATTATTTCTCAATAACTATTAGAATACTAATTAAATTTAAAATTACAATAACAATTTCCTCATAACTTATATAAAACTAAACGAATACTCTTCGAACACTTATCAAGATAAGCAAATAATCTAACTCAGAACAATAGTATCCTTATGATAATTCCTCTCATTCTCCCACCTTTAATCAACACTAGCATTAACCCTTATTTAAACATATCTAAAATTCTCATTAAACTTTCCTTGTTTTCTTGTGTAACTATTAACATTATCGAATTCACAAGGCACTCTATATTCTCCAGGGGCTGGATTGTCATTCTTTCCAATAATATCCATTCGATTTTCTGTACCTATTTTAATATTATTCGAATGTTGTCTTCTCACCTTTGGATTGTATCTCCCTGGACCGGGATAATTATCTTGAATTATTCTTTTCATATCGTCATCCCTAGTCGAAGAACCAATCTTCCAGGTCGGTTCCCTAAATAATAATTCTTTAGTTCTCACGTGATAATCAGACGGTCCCGGTGTATTTCATCTCTTATCACCATACTTACTTTTCGGTCTCAGACTATATTTCGGACCAGAAGTGTCTTTGCTTATTCAATCATACCTTCCTGGACCAGGAACGAACTCCTGAGATGTATATAGTCCAGGACGATTTGCATTCCCGATCTTCCAAGAAGGACTTTTAGGACATGTTGAAACACATAAAATATTATTATGTTCATATTCCCCCGGTCCGGGGTATGATTCATCACAGGTATTTCAAGGACGACGTGCCGCTGTTCCAATCCCGTAGCTTGGATATGTTTTCTTAACGTATTTGTAATTCGGATTGTATCATTTCGGTGTAGGGAGTGTCCGCATGAAAAACTTGTTCTTTGATTTCCTGTTGTCAATTGAAGGCTGTCGAGGTCATTTTGATATTGATATTTTCACGGCGTCATCTCCTAAGTTTTTCCTGATATCGTATTCTCCAGGTCCTGGGGAAAGTAAACGTGTTTCCCTCATTCTCAGTTCAGTGCCGAATCGATACTTTGGACCTGTATCACCAAGGTTTGTTCTGATATTATATTCCGGCCCCGGTGTTTTGGGAACTTGGTCGGGACCACGTTGCATTTCATTTCCGAATTGAATTGGTAAGGCTTTCTTTACGATTGTTTTTTCGAAACTTCCTGAGACATCGTACTTTGCTGGGCCTGGAGAGCAATTATCCGCGTGATCAGCGAACTTTTCCTCTGTTCCGAACTTAACACAAGGCATTTGAAGGGATTTATCCGTACGGACATTGTACTTTGTTGGGCCTGGGAATACGGATTTAGGTAGAGATGATTCTGGCGTTGTTTCTGATGGAGGATAGTTTTCTGCTTTTGGAAAAGTGTAACTCGTAACTTCACCGATTGAGCTCTTCAGGTTATATTTTCCTGGCCCTGGGACTTTGTTGTCACGGGTCGAATCACGTTTTGAATGCCCGAAAATAACATTTGGCTTATCTTTACGACTTATGAAGTAGTTGGGGTGGTATTTTCCAGGCCCGGGAACGTTGAATTTTTCTCTATCGATTGATACTGGAGAGAGAGTAATATTAGGTTATTAAAAGTATTTACCTTTAGCACCTGCACCGAAAAAGTAGACCTGACAACGTTTTATTCCCATTTATATTGTTGTTAATTTATTATAGGTTTCGCACAGTTATGGTTATTTGATCAATCGACTTTCATTTTGAATGTGGAGAATAATAATTGAAGATATAAAAACGAGAATAATCCATTCACCCCCTGATCAGGAGATTGGGTAAAACGATGAAACGAGAAAAAAACGTTGAATAATATTTTTAAATGAGGATGGAATTATACTTTAATAATAACAATTATTTGATTGATTGATTGATTGATAATATGAGTTGCCTTGATAACAATACACAGAAACAGTTTTTATTATTATTATTATCGTACTTTAAATGCTGTCAATTAACCTAAACATGAAAGAATCCTCTCAACTCCATCCCGGATGAAACTAATTAAAAATACCATCCGAACCACAATTACATCTTATCTCGATTTATATAATCAACAATGTTTTTTTCTAATATCATTAATTAACTATTATTTTATTTATTTATTATTTTGGGAATATGCAATTAATTCAATTCCTGATATGATATTTCTCTTCCCTTCAAATCATAACTCCTTGACAATACGCAATTAATTCCAACATCAAATCAAGAGATCACAATGATAATATTAATAATATCTTAAACATTACCTCCACTCATAATATATCAAACTGATTCAATTCACCATCTTCCAATAAAAACATTATTATTTCCTTCACAACCACCTGGTGCATCTCCTGCACACAGCTGTGAAACTCCTTATCAAAGGCTTCAACATACACATTCGTGAAGCAATCAACGATAATCGGAACAGTCAATTGCTTCACCCATAAATCCTGATGCACCGCCTCCAATATCACTTCCTTCCCGAATATTAAAGTATTTATCTATAACAATAAAACCGCTTCCCATGTGGAAACGCCATACATTCCATTCTCATTTCAACTTGAAGACATGCTCGAATATATCAGCAAGCTCGAACCGGCACTCACAATGACACCACTTCATTATATAAAATCAATGAAATATCTCAATAGATTCTCAAGGAACTACGGTGATGTATCCTTCTGACTTATCCTCGACTCAAGTAATAACATCGAAAACAATGAACATTTGATATCATGTTACCGGGACACTGCGTGAAGTGCAGCGTTTTTACCGAGGTATTATTTCGCATATATTTACTCATCCGCATTCCATAATCAATACGAAATGAAATTCCCATCGCTAATATTAACGGGAATTAATTACAAAGATTTTAATATTAACACACCGATAACATCCTGTCTTGATATCCTTCCATTTGTACAAGAAAACGAATTCCCTGTGTTTACTCATGTAACTCAGCAATACATAAACAAGCTTCATAGTTGACATAAAACGATAATCATACTCACACTCGAGCAATCTTCAGTAAATAAAGTGAACGAACTAAAGGCGATTATCCAGAACATCGCCGTAAATCGAAGGGATTTGATTTTTGGATATTTAGATATCAATGACGATCGCGAGTTATTGGGCTTTTTCAATATTTTTAAGTTTGATTTCGGTGGCAACGATGCGGTTATCATTTATAACTTTGCGCTAGGGAAATATTTTATGAAAGGTTATAGAGATAGTTGAGATGTTGAGGGTATTGTTAATATGATTGATATCGGTGAGATTGAATGGAAGAGCGGGTATGCAATTGAGGATTATTTATATAAAATAGGAGTTCGAGTTGAAAGGAAAGTGATTGTTTTCGGTACGTGAATTGTGTTGAGTTTATTGATTATTGTTTGGATGGCAATGTGATGTAGTTGTATAATGAAAATCGATGAGAAAATGAAAAAGAATTAGACTACGTTTAACACCGGTGTAGACTGGGTGGTAAAGATAGTTTTAAAGTTTAATGTTTAGTTATATAAGACATCTGAGCAATGTGATTGTGTTTATAATAAAAAGTGGAAATGTAAGACGAGAGGGAATGAAGGAGGATGAAATGAGGATGCGAAAGATATTTTAATACCAAGAAGAGTTATTCACTTGTAAGACTAAATTGTTTAGTGGGGTCATTGTTTGGTGAGGTCATTGTTTGGATATTTTTTTTCATCGTGTCGACATCGATTAAATAAGTAAATGTATTAAAATGATAATTCTAATGCTATTGCTAATGTGGATGAGGATGAGGATGATCAAACGAAGACATATTAAAATATTTATCTAATCGGTATCTGGTTATTCCATTATCCATGATTGAATCTATTGAAATTAACTGACTTCTGGATATGTAAGAAAGACTTTGTGCAGGGCTACGTTGGAAATCTCGGACGTATATAAATAAATAAACAATTGTTTACTGCTGATGTTTAAGAGTATTACATATAATTTATCGACTGAGGAATTCCATTGGATTACCGACATTTCAGAAAATTATCCCTGTTTCGATCTATTCAATATCTAAGCGGTGAAGGATTGGTCGTTGTTTCAAGGTTGAATGTTTTGGTTTATAATGATTAACAAAAGTTTCTTTTGACGTATTTAGTCTATAATCTACACACCAACAATAGCTTGTCGGTTTTAGGAATATTTATACAGGGTGAACGGTTTATCGTGCTTAATGGTAATATCCATATTATGTAAAGGAAGAGTGAAAGTGTTTTAATCTCCATCCCCCATATCTTAATACGGCTCAGAACAAATGCAAGTTCCAACGATAGTAATTGTGTGCACGATTAAGGCATCATCACCGACTTTTCTAAATTCAACCTCTTTCATTTTTTTGTGGACTCTCCATTTTGACGTAAACATTGCTTTTATTTTTTACTTCTTTTCTTTGAGTTTTGTATTAGTAAACGTCTAGTTACGCAGTTTTTTTTTACACAGCGCAACTTCCATAAAAATAACATTCCATGTTATACAGAATACTTTTTCGTGTCCTGTACAATATCATATCCTGTATGGTTTCCTATTTCTTTTTTTCATTTTTACCCTCATCAACATGCTTTAGCATTTTCTCCCTTCATTTCATTAACTGAAGTCAATCTCCTTTTATCCCGCTGTGAAATCACTTCTCCTTCCTGATTCTTTGGTTCCTCTTCGAGTTATTTTCCTTGATCTGTCCTCTCTTCTCTCTCCAGCGTTCCCTCTCTTAATATTATAAACAATATAAAATTCAAAATGTTCTAATTTATTCTATCTCAAAAAACTATTTATCACCTTCCCAATTCCACAACGCCTAAATCATATAAATATCATTCATCATTCACCCTAGAAAGGACTCGGCTGTCTCGGTTCCGTATTCAACCTTTCGATGAAACTCTTTGCTTTATTCGTATCCTTCGGATCAAGTTCAATCGCAATATTAAAATGATGTCACGCTTTCGTATAGTTATTCTTCAACTTATAAATCTTACCGAGCTCAATATGAATTGCCGATTCTTTCGGCAACTTCTCATCAAGCTTCAATAGAATACTGAGAGCATCATCGTACTTTCCTTTATTAACATATATCTTACTAATGTTATACTTTATCATCGGCATATTATCATTTGCTTTCTCTGCGAGAAGTCAAGTGTTCAATGCTTTATTAGTTTCACCGCTTTCTAAATACGCAGTCGCAAGGAAAAACAAAAGCTTCGAACTGTTACTATTTATCGTCAACGCGGTTTTCAAACATTTTATCGCTTCTGAATACTTTTGCTCCTTGAGTTGGATATTCCCTCAGCCCCACCATGCCGTTAGTTGTCGATTATCGGATTTCAATGCGTTTTGATAGCACTTCGTTGCTTGGACAAAGTTTTCGTTTTGAACATATTCGTGTCCGCTTCAAGTGAAGCCATAGGAAAATGAAGGATTAATTTGTGTTGCTCGTGTGAAGAATTTTATTGCGATTTCGTGCTCCTTCTGCATTGAGAAACAGTTTCCAAGAATGATCCATGTTTCAGGTGCGAATTGAGATTGTTGCAGTGCAATGTGTGCGAGATTACAGCACTGGAACTGGTCGTTTCAGTGCCACAAACAACTACTAAAGTATTCAAGTCCTTCTCAATGAGACGGATCAAGCTGGAGGCTGAGGTTGTAATATTTCTCAGATTCCTTATAACTTGATAGCTCGAAGTAGCACCGCCCGAGTCTTGTATACGTGTAAGGCGTGTTCATATAAGCTGAAGGTAAACGATTGAGTAAATCAATGACAGTTGAACATTCATATCAATTGATTTTCTTTTCAATTTCTGAATAGTATTTTCAAAGCTGAACAACGTTATGGAAATAAACACTGGAAGCGATCGGCGTATTTCTTTTAGTACCTTCAATACCAATTTCTTTAATATGATTCAGATTAAACGTACGTGTTTGGGTTTCTTGGCCTATCTGCTGGATATTCCCAACATGCGTGACAGGTGTTTGCTGCTGACCACCTTTAATTCAAGGAGGTGTAATAAATCAATTATTGTTATGATTACTATTATTAGGAGGTATACAAAGTTGAATATTTTCGAAGAAATTTCTTGTGTCGCCTCCTTGATTCGTACCCGGTGTTAACCGGTTAATGACATTGCTATTATTGAATAAATTATTTCCTTGTTGGGCGTTGTTCCTGACAGGGGTGATTTCAGGATTGTTGGTATTGTTATTGTTATTATGGTTGTTGTTATTGTTATTAAACTGACTAATGTTCCTTTGCGAATTGTTTAACAACGCGTTATTCGTAGTTGAAATATTGAAAGGGTTTATCCCGGAGTTATCAATCGAAGTATTATTCCCACCTCAATTGAACCCGCTGTTTCCGCCATTGGTATTATTGTTTATATTGTTTCACAAGTTTCCCGGTCCGCCAACCGCGTTGCTATTACTATAACTGTTACTCATCATTGAGCTGTTGAATTCTAATTGTACTCGATTCGGGCTACTCGAGAAAACGAAAGGGCTGTTGACGGCTTTTTTATTCGCGATATTATAGTTGTAGTTAATCTCAGGTTCTTCCTTGCGAACCACCGGAGTACGGATCACACTGGTATTTACATTACTGGGGTTGTTGTTATTTTGGTTTAGATTAGTGGTTCCTACTAAGGAATCATTGATACTTTGGTTAATATTATTACCGTGTTCAATCGGGGTGTTATACGGATTACCCTCAAAACTGTTGTTCGAATTCGTTTTTTTTTTGTGTTTCCTCCTTGTAATGTTTATATTATTACTCCTTTCAATATATTCGTTATTCGTTATCTGCCTATTTTTCGTCTTGCTTCTTGTGTTGGGTTTATTATCGTTTACGATAAGATCTTCTTCATCATCAGGGCTTAGAATAAAGTTTTTCGTTCTTTGATTAATAATAAAGTTATTGTTATTGTTATTGTTGTTGTTATTTTGGTTTAGTATGTTTGTATTGGTGTTGCTTACCTTTTTTAATTCTCATCTTTTGTTAAAGTCAACGATTCTCGGGTTTCATTCCGAAAAATAATTTTCGTTTTCGATTTTATTTGGTATTAGCTTACAGAGCTTCTCATATGAACACCACATGAAAGGATCAAGATCCAAACTCTTCTGATAAGCTTGAACGGATTCATTGGTTCGCCCCATTCTTTCAAAGACAACTCCTAACAAGTAAAACCCAGCGGGACCGAAGGGAATTGCTTTCTCGAGTTCCTTGTTGTTTATGCCCTTACAGTACATTTGCTCAGTTTGCAACGCCTTTTCAGCGTCGATAAGCTTGTTTCATTTAATACAAATAATAGTGAATCAATAGCGACACTGAGGAGACTTTGTGGTTTTTAATAATTGGAAAGCCTTGTGGTATTTGCCTTGGCCGATGTATCCCCGTGCGAGAAGGTACTTTACTTCCTCGCTAAACGGGTTTTCACATAGTCATTTTTCCCCATAAAAGGCAACGTTATTGAAAAGGTCTCAATCGATGGAGTAATTAATAATTTCTAAAAGTTGCGAAGAGAGAACGGTAGTCATTTAAGTTGATTATGAATTATTATATTATTTAAATTTAAATGTATCATTAGTATTATTGTCAAAGAGCATCATGTTGATAGCGCGTTATTATATTTATTTACATTAAATTGTTCATGTTAGCCGTTGATCGGTGTGTTGAGCCATAATAAAACTGTTTTATAAAAATGATTTTTATTATTGTTTGAAGCACCTTCCTGTTCTATCTAAGGGGGTACCATGATATATTCTTGCCAAGAATAATAATAATAATAATTGCTATTATTATTATTATTATCTCATAGTTGACTTTCAACTAATATCACGTTGAAAAGGTTGATATTTCAATTCAGGAAATAAGCTAAATATGTGAGATTGAACCATTAATCATTGTTATTTGTATTAGGCTTTGAAATATCAAGATGAGAATTCCGATCTTGTAAATGAGTCACACTCTCCATGTTTAAACATAAACTTAATTGGATAACTGTTATCGAAAGGAACAAAGAGAACCAAGCGAAATTGAGAAGGAATAAAATATTGAAATTAGATTTAGATTTAGTGTCTTAGGTTAATCACACATATAAATAAAAGAACATCACTCAAAAAAAGGAATCTTTGGTTTCTTTATTCATTATTATTCCCTGAGAAATTCAAAGATAAAAATGATGATAAATAAAACACTCTGCTCGAACTGAAAAGAAAACAAAAACGACAATTTGACGCAATCTCATGAACGCATCAATAAACACAACGAAAGCATTCTAAATAACAATCTCACGATTTTTGATTTTCAATAAAACAAATTGTCCTCAATGAAGAAATGTGAAAACAAATAAGCGAAGAAGGGAAGAGAAAACCCCAAAAAACATGACGTATATGAAAAAGCTCTAAACATTGCCTTCTTAAAATGTTTCAAATTAAACAAACGCAACCGTTTTCGAAAACACGTTAAACTTCTCTTTCCACAAATCGAAATCCTCAACGAACATCTTTTATTAAAACCTGAAAACACCATAGAGGATGGTTATTCCTTAAAACTCAAAGCAAAATAATATCAAACCCTAAAAATCTTCGTGTAAGAAATCGTCCCTATTTTGTTGAACCTCTTCTCTGCAAACTCGGAACAACGACATTACCCAATTATCGCAATACAATTTTTAATCTCAAGGTACCACTAAATGCTGATGAATAAAAACATTTAAAACAAGCGTATCAACTTAAAATACAAAAAATAATAATAACAACAATAAAACCACTAATTCAAAGGTTTTTATTCAAATATCTCATACTCATTTATATAATCCCAACACTTTTCGAAAATTGCATCATACATTCCAAACAAAAGATACATTGTAAACCCGATAAACATATTAACCAATATCATCCACAATATAACAATAACAAAACATCGAACAGCTTCAACACCCAAATACAGCTTAAACCAATAACAATTCCTGTCTAACTTCAAACGATACCTTTGATTTCAATTGAAAAAAATCCGAAAATATTCCTTCTTTAATTATAAATAGAAAACATTAATTAAGGTTTAGAAGTTATATTTTAGTCTGATGTATAATAATTCACCCATTGAATATTATAACACATTTACTAAATAATGCAACTATCATTAAAAGTCTCTCAATTGTCAAATAAATCACGCAGTAATTCAAGAAGTAGTCTCATATCCTTTGAGGCTACCAAAAATAAAATTTACTGCGTTTCGCGTTTTTCCTCGCTTTCATTTCCCTTTCCTCACGCTGCAGTTTCTCAATCATCAATTTCCAATTTTGAGCTCATGTTTCATACATTACCCTTTCCTCTTCGTTCTTGCTTCAGTAGAATGATCTATATAACCAAATAATATCTTCTCGGTATCTTCCATCACTGGGTAAGCAATGCTTCACAGGCTTAATCCAGGATGGTTTATCTATGTTAATGTCCCAGTATTTAATATCATCAAAAAATAGCGCCTCAAGCCATGAGCCGTGACACTGAGTTAATATTTCATATTTATTCTCTGATCACGAGTAGGTGTTACCGAACAATTGCTCTTGATCGTAGTTAACTTTGTAGTTTTTACTGAATGGAAATTTAATAATATACCCATCTAATTTATGTATCGTTTTATAATCTTTACCTAATCTCACCACACCTTTTCAACCGTTCTTCGTGTCCATAAATACTAAACAATTCTGCCAGTACGCGCTTCTCCCCTCCTGACTGACAATGCTCAGCATTTTAATTGAAGGAGATATATAAGTAATGCTTTCGTTAATGTTTTTATAGTTCACATTTCAATATCCTCTTGTCCAAAACGATAATTGAGTGCCGAAACTTTCCACATGAGTCGACATGTCAACGTATCCGCTGATGCTAATATCATTGTTTCATCATTGAAAACGGCTGACTGTGGGATAGTTTGATATTTGTTCAACATAAACTTTTGTGTTTTTAGGGTCGTTTTGGAACTCGCCTTCAAATGTTTCGCAAATTAGCGCGTTAAAGGGTTTTCACTGCTTAGTGGGTATGTAGAGTCCGCTAACAGCGAAAGTCATTATCATTTTCATCCTTTCCAATGGACTCATTTTAGGATCACAAGTCGGTGTTATATATTTAGGAAGAAAAGACCAATAATCAGTAATTCGCTGGAGTACGCTTTTCGGCTCGAATAATTTCACTTTCAAAGACACCTTTTTCCCCATTGCGATTGTTAATAGATTACTAAGTAAATCTTTCAACAATCCGGAAAATTTTATCTTGATAACAGGGTCGATTAGTACTCAACCCCGTGAATTGTCTATTATCATTCCATGAAGAATTCCTTCCTTTGTTAAGTCTGGTTCATGAAGCCATTCTGAGTCATTTCAAAGTGAAGGACTTGGTGATGTAAGGTTATGTTTATTGTCAAAACCGTATTTTTGATGCCCTGTTAAAAATGAAAAAGGATGAAAGTTGTTGGAACTGTAAATAAAGTTGTTGAAGTTGAAAAGAGGAGATGATGGTTGGGGTGTGATTCCTTTTGAATATTGTTTTATTAAGTAAATGTAGCGTTCGTGTGGAGAGTTTAACGAGACTTGATTGTCGGGATTAGTTTTCGAATTTGAAAGTGAAGTGTTGTTTGTAGTTTCAATTTGAGGAGGGTTCGCCACTTGGAGACTCTTTTCATCATTTCTTGGTGATTTTTGCATTTATATGTTAATAAAAAAATGAACTAGTTTAATTGTTAATTATGTATCCCAAGTGCTTCTAGCACGAATAATCTTGGCGGTAATGATATGATATGATATGATCTAACAACTCCAGCAACTGACACGAAACATATTGTTCTCGAACTTATATCGTAAAAATCTTAAAATGTAGTGAATCACAATTGATGTTTGTATCATGGCAAACACCGCAACTCAATCATCTTCTTTTGAAATCAACACTTTGTGATAATATGATTAATAGTTCATTTCAATTCGTAGCTTTAATGATTAATATTAATAATTGCTTAACGAGTTTGTCGAAAGAATATCTCCCTTATTCAAGACATTTTGCAAGTTAAAGTATATCATGTTCCATAACCTCGCTAAAAACACTGTAATGTTTTTTTAATGGATTCACTTGAAGTATTCACATATTACATTGCATTGTTCATTATTTGAGTGAAGCTACATTAATTACTTTTTTCGCGCTCAATATTATATCATTTTATTCAATATGACTTCTCAACAGCCCGGATTATTTGGCAGTCTCCCGACAAATACTTCAACGTTTTTCGGAGGTAACAAGAGCTTTGGTTTGTCTAGTAAAAGTAACTCAACCAGTCAATTTAATATCGGCATGAAAAAAAGTGGAGAATCATTATTTGAAAACGATATCAATAATAGTAAACCCAGTGGATTGAGTGGAATTGATTCTAAAAAAACTAAGAACGACCTTGATGAAAGCAAAAGAGATCAGCTACTATGATGAAACAATGATGAACCAGTAACAAACAACAAGTCAAAAGGTTATAAAAAACAAACATCCAACAGCTTTCCAATCCCGTCAAAGAGTACACTAAACAACATCAGTGACAATAATTTAAAAACTAATAACAATAATAATAACAGTAAAAGTATAAATTTATCGTCATTTCTTTCGCCTTCTAAATCAGGAAGTGAACCGCAACAACAAGCTCCATCAACGAAAACACCGGAACAAAACCCATTTCGTTCAACGAAAACGTCGACAATGTTTACAAACATTATACCAATTCCAGAAGAAGAGAAAACAATTTCATCCAAGTCAAGTCATAATCAGCTATCATGGAATCATTGAAATGATCAATACTACAACACTTACAAATTCAATTCTGATTACTACTTTAAAATCCTTGAAAACAAGGAATATAATTACGAACCACTTTTCGGTGCCCGAAGTGTTGTCGAGGAAGATGATTACATTAGTATCACTTGAATACTTCACTTAAACTCTACGAAAAAGGTGAAACTTCAAGTCAAATCGTTTTCTTTCTTTACGGTATTGCAATCAAAGATTATGGAATTGATACAAAATAATTGAACATCGAATAAAGAATACTTCGAATTGGAGCATAAATGTACTAAACTCCTCAAAAAAAATGAGATTCTTATCCCGAAAGAAACGATTGAAGAAACCGGTTTGGTTAACCGAGATGTTATCGATGTATATTTAGTAGATAAAGAAACATATGAAGAGGAAGAAGAACTCCCAGATTTGGAAAGCCTTTATTTTAAAAGTAATAATAATAATAATGGCATCTACCCAATAAAGCTAAAGGAAACACTATGTCCAAAAGAATGACTTCCCGTTTGAACTAAACAAGGCTATAATATATCACCAGGTTTTTTGGATATTTATCGGATGACATTGGATGAGATTGAAAATGTAAAAAATTTTACGATTCAAAACCAAAACGGTTGTGTTCAATTTATTGATGCTGTGAATTTAAGGGGAGTTAATTGAGATGAGGTTATTACTATTGATAAAGGCTTCATTCACTTGTATCCAAGTGCTGAGTTCATACCGAATTATCAGTCTGATTGACATAGTTGAATAAATAAAACTGCTTGAATATCATTGTATGATTGATTTCCATCTATTGACCAAACCGAAGAAGAGTTTCAGGCACTTCTCCAGAGTAAATGTAAAGCATTAAATGCGGAGTTTTTAAGTTATAATTCTAATACTGGGGCGTTTAGTTATAAAGTAACATCGTTTAAATAATTTACTAAGTTAAAAGGATTATCATTTATTTACACGTAAGAAATAAAACAAAGAATCCCGACTAACTAGGTAATCAGGCAATTAATTTTAAAAAATAAAATAGCGAGATGTTCACGCTAAATGCAATATAATACAAACATTTTAAAAATAAGAAAGAGAATACTTTGTATAACTATAGTTTCTTAGGTATAGAACACTTCTTTTGTTTACGGGAAAAGCCTTTGATAGTTTAATAATTGTTGATTTTGTCTTGTCGATGATTCAATCTATATAAAATAAGTGAATTATTTTGATTCATTAATTAGCTTATATAAACTTAATAAATACGTTATCATATTATTTTTTTCTGGTCTCAAAATGTCGAGCGACAGCACAAATGAATTGTCAGATATTAACGAAAACGATATTTCGTATTTGAATATTTCCCAACTTCCTGAAATAATTGTTAAGCATAAAGACACTTCCGCAATGGTTTCTCCTATCGGCTTCACTCTTGTTTCCTGACTATTATTCATTCTGGGTTTATTTCACACCAATATTTTTAAAACGAAAACCTTTGAAGAACCTTTCAAAAAACCAATTGAATTAATTGGTAAACTAATACTGATGATTATCGCAATTCTGGAAACTAAAAAAGGAAACACTGTAAACGCCTACTGTTTCTTCGGCTATTCTTCGTTTTTTTATATCATTGGTATCTCCGTAATTAATGAAACTGACCGAGAAAAATATTATCAATATGCTTTGATATACTTCCTTTATATGTTTTATTTCATATTCGCAATGATCGGGATGTTGAAAACTTCTATTGTTTTAACTATAGGGCTTTTCTTTCAGAGTTTTGGATTTCTTTTAATGGCATGTTCCTTTTGGAAGTTAGATTATCTCAAGAGCACTGATCGAGGGGGAGGAGCATTTCTTATTATAAGTGCATTTTTATTTTTTTATTATGGATTCGGATATTTGATAAATGTTGGGTTTAGAGGTAGTATTATGCCTGGAGTTATAATTAATAAGAAATTAGTCGAGAAAAAGGATTAAGTGGGATATTATGTGGTAGTGCTCATTTCGGGTGTTTTGTTAGGTGAAAGAGATTTGGATGGGAATTATCAATAAAATGAATATAATATCGAGGATTTTTATTCTAAGGGTATATGATATGATTGTTAAGGGGAGAAATGTATTTTTTATTTGTGTGAATATAATGCTGAAAGGAAGTTTAATGGGCTATAGAGGGGATATTCGCAGTTATAAACGAAATATACTTTGATCAGATAATATAATACTTATTTAGGATTTATTATTAAATTTTGAGTTTAAAAACAAATTCGAGGCTTTTTCACAAGAAAAGATATCTTTCATTCCAAGTAACTCGAACCCATGTCACAGTAGTTGCGTAGGATCAATTCAGTCAAGTCAATTATGTAAGCGATCTTTTATTAATATAAATTCCTTTAATTTATATTGTTTCATTGGTAATTTGACAAGATTTTGTGACTTCTGTCTAGTGGACAGAAATATTGGTCCTCCATGATTTTAAAATCTCATTTTCACGTCCAACAAACTTAAATCTGGGTCTTTCCGCGATTTTTTTTGAAAAAATTCACTTTAAAGGTACATTTATTTTTTTGAGCCATTTATCGCATCAGGATTCCATAAAACATATAAAAATAATTGAACTCATCTCCGAAAAACTAACCCATAAAAAATTTCTATTTAAGGGAGATCAAGTATTAGCCCAATATATCGCACCCTTAATTACACCGAATCATGATCATTGGGGGTTTGGAAAAAAACATCCAAACTTCTTAACCAAGCGGACAAAAAAAGGAAATTGATCTAACAAATAATAACTAGAATAAGGTATAATTTATCAAGAAGAGTAATATAGAAGGTCTTAATATATTCAATGCTAATAAATAAATAAATCATAAATAAAATAATTAATTAGTTTTCATTCATTATGAGTGAAAAGAAAAAACTAAACAAAATAGTGTCTTTGTTCGAAGAACTCTATAATTTAATGAAATATAATATTCAACAGCTATTTCCCAAGTTAAAACAAATAGAAAAACAGGAAAATGATGCTTTAGGTAGTCAATTGTCGAAACTGACGAATAAAACTTTTATGGATATTAAGATGGTAAAGGACGAAATAACAAGCATCATTAATGTCTTCAATCAGAAATACGTGAAAGTAATCGACGAGATTTTAGTAATTAAAAATGATTTAGAGATTATCTTTCCGGAGTCACCGTATTTAAATAAAAATTGAATGGCCGTTAAGTATATACTTGAGATACCTGGTCAAATAAAAATTCTATCGAATTATCGAAGTATTTGAAATAATGTTTGCTGAAATAATACAAGGAAAAATATGGAATTGCTGATAAATATAATACCAATTAGTATGAATAATATTAAATTTTAGTATGTAAGGTTATGAGGAAATAAGTTATAAATATATGGATATATTGATTATAAAAGGCATGGGGATTGGGGATTGGGGATT
>JAWNBB010015491.1:0-10433 GCA_036325645.1 Balantidium ctenopharyngodoni
AATCCCCAATCCCCAATCCCCCCTTGCCCCCAATCCATGTTATTTATTAATATGTGATACCCCCTAATAACAATATCAAAATGTAAAAATGAGAATAAAAATAACTATTAAAAGTATATTCAAATAATAAAAACAACAACATCGCATATGAAATCCCGCTGAACCGGTGCTCCTCCTCGCTGGACGGAAACCAATTCACCTGAACCGGTTTTCCTAAATTCAAATCATAATTAAATAGAAAAAAAGGAATATCAAATAAATATAAAATGATAATGGAGCGCATGGAAAAAGTCAAATATAAGAAGCTTATATCAGTTAAATAAATAAAATTTATTTTTATTTTATTCACGAGTCTTACTGAGTCTTCGTACTTGCATACGTAATCTTGAGATTTCTCATGACTATTCCATAATCAGATGCGGTGGTGTTCATCATACATAAAAATTCAATTCTTAAATTGCGTAATGCCAGTTCCGCGTTCCTTGGGGTTATCCATTAAATGATCTTCTCGAACATGAGTCAGAAACTTCTCGCCGCGCATTGATAATGCGCAATCATTGTAATAACGATCTCAATTTTGATTCGTATTTATTTAAGTCGTTACCTTACTTTATCAATGCGTTTAATTGATAATGTGGTCGATTATAATGAGTAAACGCTGTTTTGTAACTGGCAAAGGTTCTGGTTTTTGTATACTCCGAATTCCACTCCTTTACGTCACTGGGTATAGTCACTGTTCCTTTTTATATTTTTTATCTCTTTTAACCTTTGATTAAGGTGTTTTAACGTTTAGCCATTTCCACATTTTCCTTTTTTTCCCTCTCTCCATTTAACGGGATTGATTAAGGAGAAGTGAAGTGAAAAGTAACGTATACCTTTGCTATATTGGTAAACTTCCCACAATTCAAACCATTTTCATTGTGGACAGAAGGCTTTGAAGTGCTTGTTAGTGTCACAGTACCAGCATCGTCGTGTTTTAATGTTATCTTTTCCAATTTGTATGACAAGGACAAAGTCATGTCATATTGTCATATTGTCATATTCCTACTTGCACTATTTTTCTTCCTTCTTCGTTTGTTTGCTGTCAGTATCAATAACCCTTTTTTGCTTTTTTGTGTTCAATTCTTTCCAGATGTGTTTATTTTTAATATTTAAGTTTTGTGATGAATATGTAAAAAGACATTAAAATAGTGCACTAGCATATTTCTTCAGTGTTCGCCCGTTTATACCATAGATGTGCCCATGTAGAAGTATAGTTGAAGGAAAAAAATACAAAGAACACTGTCATACCCATCAGTAAGTTTTTATTTATTGCAAAGGGAACATTCTGGAACACGGATCCTGCCTTGTATGAATCGACGCGATTTACGATGAATCTTGGTTTAACCTTAACTCCGAAAAGCATTGTATCATGATACATTCAATATCTCTTAATAAATAACCCACTTCAATGTTAAGTGAACAAGCCGTTCTTATGAGGCACATCTAAAGTAATAACACACAATAGCTCGATTCATAATTAAATCCACCTACGATCGCACTACAATTCATAATCAACTCAATGAAAACCCTTCCCAGTTGATACACCGCTTTAATCGTTTAAATCGGAAATCCCAAACCGCACTCAAAAGGCAAAGTATCCATAAAATCATTGTGGAATACTTCGAACCCCCGTGAATCAATACCCTAATCAATTAAATTTTAACAATGTTCTCTTCAGTAAATACGTTAAACCAATACATTCTTACAATTGAGCATCATATTTCTTTGCTTTGTTTCTCGCACATCCATCATTTTTACCACCACTTTTCTTTTAGATAATCAATCCCAGTTCTAACCCGTTATCATTTTTAACCGTTTCCCAAGGAAACTCCATAAAACCAACTCAATTCTAAAATAATAATCCACATCATAACCCCTTAAAATCAAGATTAACTAATTCAATAAATCATCTCTTCGGCATCCCAACCTTTAACAATGTCCCCTCCTTTTAACCCTCTCACCAAACAACAATCTCCTCTTCCTCTTCCTCTTCCTCTTCCTCTTCCTCTTCCTCTTCCTCTCCTCCACAAACCCCAACTCAACATTAACAACCTCACATCCACCATTCACCACCTCCAAACCCTTCAAATAAACTTAAATTTAAATCATCGTTTATTTATTTAAACTATTTAATACTCTTATATAGCCTTCTCCCCTTTTAACTAAGCAAAATATTGTTAATCATCAGGAAAATGAGTTTAATAACAAACCCAATCGTTCCCATAATCAAAAACCCTAATGAGCATTGCTTCGCGATTGTCATAAATTCCTTTTTGTCCGGCTTTTCACAGTTAATCAGGAAGTTTTTCGAAGATTTGTAAAAGTCTGTTCATTCTCCAACTATACCTTTCTCTTGTTTATCGGACATCTTTTATTTAATTAATTTAATGTGAACAGCCAAATATATATATTAATTTAATTAATTTTTTCGTCTTTCTCTGCCTTGTGAACATCTGTCTCGGAAGGTTTATATTATAATATATTATAATATAATATAAGAACAATAATTAAAACGTTGATTAAAACATTTAATTTAATATTTACTATTTATTTGGTTTTCGGTTTAGTGCGGTTGGAGAGGGAGAAAGGGAGGGATGTCGGGTAGAAAGGGTAAAATAATGTTAAAAGATATCACGTGAAGGAGGTTGTTGTGTTGGAGAATGATTTTTTTTTGATATGTTTAACCGGGAGGTCTCACCGGTTTGATATTGTTACGTTTTTGATTTGGATAAACAACACCGGGACTACGTTTAAATATCAACCGATTTATTATATTCATTAAGGGTCTTCATCGTGCAACATCCCTTGATATTCATTAAAAAATAAGGAAAAGATATGTTTGGATTTAATACGTTTCAGTGTGGGTTTTCCCCTGGCGATGATAGATTCGATAGAGGATTAAAGATAAATAAGACTAAATAAACGTTTGAAAAAGAAGATATTCTTCACTATTAATAATTGCTAAATTATATATTAAAAAATGTCTACGAAACAAAAGGGTACTTGAGATAATATACTGAATTATTTCGACAATCAATGCGATGATAACGAGGACGATGAACGATACTCTATTAAAAACGAGCACCATAATAAAGAGAACGTAGATGATGAAGAAGATGAAGAAGGTAATGAAAATTACGAAAATGATAATGCTGAAGAGGGAGAAGAAGAAGAAGAATATGAAAGAGGAGAGGAAGAACAATATGAAGGAAATGAAGGAGAAGATCAAGATCAAGAGCAGGAGGAGGAGCAGGAATTACAAGACGAAAACTCGGTGAATCATGAAGATGAAGGACGGGTCGATGAATATTACCAAGAACAAGAAAACGTTGAGGATGAAGAATATCAAGAGTATGAACAAGAGCAAGAACAAGACCAAGAACAAGACGACAATCCAACCCAATATCAAAATAACGAGGACGACTCGGAACATAGCCAAGAAATCTCAACCCCAAAAATAGGAGCATGAAAAAAACAAAGCGCATCTCCCGAATTTAACAGACTTGTCAATTATATTAACAATGATTCAAATGATGATGAACCTGTTGAACAGAGTAAAAAGAAGTCCAACGAGCAACAGTTTACAAATATCGGAAAGCGTAATGACCTTCCTCGGCGGGATGTAAATACAAATAAAGCGTCTAATCACTATCAAAGCCCCAAGCAGAGCAGCGTCAGAAACATCAACGATAATATCACAAAAGAGTACAAACCGCAAATACCGATACCGACTCAAACACCAAACAGTCTTACCAATACCTCCCTAAATAAAGCAAATACCTTCAATAACAACAACACACCCGAAGACGACGACAACTTCCTCAAACAACAAGAGAAGGAATACAATAAAAAAACAGCTTCACCCCCTGAAACTCAAGCACCAGACGACATAAAACAAAAATCCCTGTCACGCGAGGAACTAAAAAAACGAGAAACGAAACAACGCGAGATTCTCGAGCAAAAGCAACAAGAACTCCGACTCCGACTGCAACAAAAACTGGACGAACGGGAATGAAAACTCAAACAATCAAAAACTGTAGAATCATCCCCTTCAAATAACCAAAGTAAAACAATAACTAATCTTTCTTCTGGTATACCAACCTCGAATACCACTTCATGCAACTACAATACAACGATGCAAAACCAAATCCCTCAAAGTACTTATACCACCGAGGTTCTCCGCCCGAGCTTAATCGTCCGAGCTAAAAAAGAAGAGGTTAAACCCCCGAACACGAACGCAGAAAAGCCGAAAACTGTCATCGACGAGATAAACAACGAACTAATGAAATCAAAGTACAACATCGACGAGACCACATTTGACGAGCTCAATAAAAAGGACATTATTAATTCCAAAAATATCAACCAGTTCTTCCAGCCGGCACTGCACAACGATAGCGACGAATTTAAATTCCGCCCTCAAATCAACGAGAAAAGCAGAGAAATCGTCAAAATGAGAAAGCAACGTGAACCCCAAACAAGCACGATGAGATCGAGAAGTAAATCTCCGATTGAACTGACGTGATACGACGACGCGAAGAAACGACGGCAAAAGCTGGACAAAGTCCAGGAAAACCATATGATGAATATTCAACTCAACGCGTCGAAGACGAAAATCAGTAACAAATCGCATAAAATCGCGATACTGAAAATCGAGAAAGATATCGATGCGACGGTTAAACGCTACGAATGTGAAAAGAGTTGAACATTTTTCAACATCGCGCAAATATTGAATGATCTCCTTTTATTCCGGGAGCTGCTCAAGGGCAAGAAGCAACGTTGAGAAGGCGGGGACAAGTGCGAGAAACCAGTGGTAAACACTAAAGATTTAAAGAACGTGGTCAGTAACTGATTCGAATGCGAGGAACGGAAAATAAAAGAAATCGCGTTTTTAGAGCAGATCTGGGTGAAGTGAAACCCGAAGAACACGGAGGAGACGATCAATTCCGAGACGACCGCCGAGTTTTTGAAAATCCTTTTCAGTCCGATTGATACGACGATAACAGAAATCGCGAGCATCCTCCGGGAGTTCCTCAAGGTTGCCTTGTTCTTAAAGACAACACCAAAGAGCGTGAATTGAAATTCCCCTAATAACAGTAACATATCCAGTAAGAAACAGTTGATAAATAATTCTTCATTCTCCACTCAGTCGAAGCCCGTGATTGTATCGCCTATCACTGATAAAGTATGAACCGAGGAAGAGGTCTGGTCAATTGAGACGTTTGTTAAGAAGTTTCTTTGACTGAAGAAAAATATCATTGCCTACGAAAAGACCGGGAAAATAAAGGCGGAGCTTCAAAAGCAGTGAGACCTCGATGCGAAGAAATGAACGTTTCTACCCGAAATACGCAAGAATAAGGTACGTTTGAAATTGTTTAAGAAAAAGCTCCCGACATTTATGGAACATGAAGAACTGAGGCGGATGGCCCTGAAGCAACTGAAGGAAAAGGCCGAGAAGGAAGAGCTTGAACAGTGCACGTTCAAGCCTAAAATAAATAAAAAATATCACGACTTGAACGACTCGTACGACGTGAAGCATAGTAATGTGTATGATAAGTTATACAAATATAACAAAGAGCAATTAAGGAAGAAAAAGCAGCTGTTCGACGAAAAGCAAAAAGAGGAGGACTCGAAGATTTTAAAGGGGTGTACCTTCAAGCCGCGCGTGTTCACGAAACCAGAAGACTTAAACAAAAGCTTCTCTTGTGTAAGTAAACCGAACGGTTTCGAAGAATTCGTAAGGAAAACACGGCATGGCATCGTAGAAAGATTTACGAAGAAATACAACCTGGAACGGAAACCCGTGGGTGAGAACTACGAGAAAATCAAACGGATGGATATCAAACCTTTTAATATCACCGATATCCGCGAGCAAAACACCAAGGAAATACGAGCGGTTTTAGATAGGAAAAAGAATGAAATCAAGCGCCAGGAAGAGCAGGAAAAACGAAACAAAAGCAAAGCCGGTTTGGAAATGACACAACAAGATTTACTGAAATATGATACAAGTAAATACGATTACAGTAACTACGGCGTGGAAAGCAGTGAAAGCGATGGATCAGGTGAATACTTTTCAATGCAAGTGAAAATCCCAAACGGTAAGAACATGACACTTCAGGTATATGTGAACGATGACCCATACTTAATCGCTGATAATTTCTGTAAAATCCACGGAATAAAGACGGAAGTCCGCGATAAACTTATCGCAAATATTATAAATTTTAAGCAGAAATACTTACAAGAAACCGGAGACAATTAACAACCTCCCCCCATTCCTCCTTTGCTTCCTCCTCCTCCTCCTCCTCCTCCTCCATCCTCCTCCTCCTCCATCCTTCACTGCCTTTCCTTTCCTTTCCTTTCCCAACCCCCACAACCTATTAGTTTAGCCTTATTATTTTGATATTAATTAGTTATATTATTTCTGATTGTTATGATTAATAGCCAATAACTATTATTAAATATATTAATGATAAGTAACTCATTTAATTATAAATAAATGATAAATTTAAAATCAACCCGAGAAGTAAAAATGCGAAATTTCATGAAGGAAAAGCTCTTGTGATACAGCTCAAAGGCGTCTTCGATCAGCTCGAGGAACCAAAGCACGAAAAAGAAACACACCAAAACAAACCACATAATAAAACCGATCAAGGAAAAGGCCGAATGCCTCCCCAAAACAAGCCGTAACCCGCTAATACTTCAATCAGTGATCCATAAAACATCGAACAGCAAAACCTCGGTTCAGCTATCCTCGCCGAGGATGTCCCCGATTACACTCTGCGAAAAAAAAATGCGGAGAAACTTGAAGAGTTATAACTTCACCCCTGATAAAATGAATATTAAAATCATCAACGACATCATCTACGACGAGAAGAAACACATCGTGTCGGTGTTCAAGAACTATTGACTATGGGATGAATCGAGTGATTTTTTAAAACGGTTCTACTTCCGTACCGAATCGATCAGCCGCATCCCCAAGATATCAGGCTACTACGAGAAGTACACATGATACAGTCCGGTTTACTTCTGCCTGATGGACCTGATGAAGATCATGACGAAAAACATAAAGAGGAAGAAGAAGTACCTTGAGATGATAGAGGAGAACGAAGATAACAATAACAACGACAACCAGGAGGAGTTGGAGCAGAATTTCAAATACCTTATCAACCCCAGAGATATCAACGAGTGCAACTGTGAGGAAAAGGCGCACGAGTTGATGCTGGTCATGAAGAACGTGAACGATGAAGACGATGTCGATGTTGACGTCGATGTTTCGATGCGCAGACGAAGACTGAACATAACCGGGAACTGAAGCGAGATAAGTAAATCGTTTTTAAAGAAAGAACTTGATGATTGCGTTGATGAAAGTGTTTTCGGAAGGAGGATTGAATCGAGTAAAGTCGTGGGCGGTAATAGCTACAATATCAATGCGGAAGAGTGTAGAAGAAAGAGTAAGAGTAAGAATAAGAATATTAATAAAAACGTTCACCTTGTTGGCAAGGGGAAACAGCCGGAGAGGAAGGGAATTGAAATTAAAAAACTTGATTTTAATAAATGAAATAAAGGGATCGAACTGGAAAACAACGCAACGAATAATCCGAAGAAAGGCAACGGAGGGAATGAGAACTATTTGTGCACGATGAACAATAAAAGCAATAGCAACGTGAATACGGTGGGTAACATGACCACAGGGGAAAACCAGAAAAAAAATAGCAATCATTATAATAATAACAACAACAACCTCACTGAGCGCCCGATAATTTCTGCGGCGACGACCACGAAATCATCCACATCAAAGCAACATATCAATTACACGTCTGCGATTTCGAAAAAGCAGAAACCGAAAACTAAAATCGGGGCGACGGATAACAAGAAGAACCTTTTCAACAATCTCGTGAAAATGAACGTGATTAAAAAGCCGATACAACCGAAGGCAATTGAGCAAATGATACAAGGGCTGAAACTACCGAATAAGAAGCCGACGACGCCGTCGACAAAGCAAAGCGCGAACATAACGAAATCGAAACTTCATTCGATTCAACCGAATCATCCGGCGGTGCTGAGTAAAAAGCAGTCGAATCTTGTGATTCAAGCATACACGGATAATCAACGGAACACCCTCAGGGAGAAACTTAAGGAGACGTCGTCGAAAAGTTGTTCGAAGAAGAAGACGAAGCAAATATCGACTATGAATCAATTAATTAAAACGACCCCGATTCCACCGTGCTCAATTGTAGCTCAAGGAAATTCGAACAACGCGAATAATATAATAAGCAATAATAACAATAACAATAACACTACCCCTAATATTAACAATAACAATTCGACGAATCCAGTGCTAATCCCATCCTCAATTTATAACATCAACTGAAACTTAAACCTCGGACAACACTCGCATTCGAACGCGAATACCTCTTCATCCCAGAATAAAACAATACAAAATATTAATAACATTTCTAAAACAACTCACTCCAAATATAAAAGCACAAAACACAAAATATGAATCAACAACAACATCCAACCTTCAATGCGATTGAACCTTCTCAACATCCAAACCAATTCCGTATCCCCTCCATCGACAATCCCGAGTAAACTAAACACAAATAATAAACTCCAAACGACAAGTCATAACGTCAGCAAGGAAAACCCCGTGAAACAGAAGGACAAAATAACATACGAGTTGAACACCGAAATCAACAATGTGCAAATCAGCATCGAAAAGAAAAACAAAAGCAAATGAGTGAGTAACAGTAACAACGAAGAAAAAGTAAACATCAACATCAACTGCAACAGCACAGGGAATAAAAGGAACGGAAGTAAAACGATTTCCCGCAACGACGGTATTATTAATAATTGTAGCAATAGGACTAATAACACCGGTATTGGTAAGCATTGAGTAATCCCCGTGACTAAGAGCGGCAACACCTTGAACAACGGCGCTAAGAAAAACAAGCATGAAATGTCGGTGAGTTGAGTGAAGATCAAAAAGATAATTAATGAGCAAGTCGAGAAGAAGCACGCATGAACCTCCCGAAACGAGAAAGAGGGGATGTCGATTGAGTTGATAAATAAAATAATGAAAAATAATTATTGTACAGGCAAGGGAACTAAGCTGAAGGAGACTCGAGGAAGTGAAAGTTCCCAAGCGAGAGGGAAGAAAAGTTGAGGGAAATAGGCGACAGGATTTCAAAATGTATTTGTGGAGTTTGTGACATAATTTATTAGTTAAGCATGAGTAGTTATTATGTTTTGAATGATTGTAAATATGATTGTATTATATCGAGTTATTTACATTTTAAGATTGTTGAGGTGTTAATCAGGAGGAATGGCGGCATGAGGTATCAGGTAGTGTAAGCACGAGAAACGGGAATCGTTGATTGGTAAATGAAGAATGAGGATTGGGAAGGATATTCGGAGGGAGATAAAATGAAAGAAAGGAAAAAATAGGAAATGTCAGGAAATGTTTGGGGATGACATTGCGGTAGGATTAATATGATGATACGATATCGATGATTGAATTAAGGAATGGCTAACCGATGGAAGTGAATGAGGTTACTTATTTAAATGTGAGTAGACAAAGCAAAAGCAAAAGAGATAAATGAATCATACTTATCGTAGCTCGTAGACATCGAAATGAAGACGTGATAAAACAAACCGAAGATTTGAAAGTATTTTAACGGGAACAAATAAAATTACAAAGCAACTGGGAATATGAAGCATGATGATCGATCCATTCAAGTAATAAAGTTACAAACATGAGACTGATATTGAGGGAAATAATGGTGAAGTAGAAGCAGATGACATTGTGTTTTGTTAGGTAGGTTATCACTGGAAATGGAACGACCGATAAAACTAGTTTAGAAATTGAGATTAACATGTTAGATAAAATTATGGAAAACTTTCGAGTACAACATCGTTTACAGCAAAGGAAACCGAAGGAAGAATAAATGGCTGATATGAGGCCATTTGAAAGGTGTTTGTATATTTTGACAAATTAATAAATTGCTGAAATAATTACGAAAAGTGGGATTGTTTATAAAGAAAACTCCGTTAATAGATTTATAATCAAGAACTAAAGGAACTCCAGCGTGAAGAGGGTGGTATAGTTTATGAAAGTGAACAGCGTTTGTTGGAATCGATAAGAGATGAGACCAGAAGAAGCGACATAAACAAAAGATGAATTATCACAAGAAACAATGCTCGATGTGAAAGAGAAGTTTTGAAATAACAAAAGAAATAATTCTGATTATTATTATGGATAAACTAACGCATTCTATTTTAATTATTTATGTTCCAGTAACATTCCTAAAAATAATTAATATTAAAAACATGTTCATTGATTATGTTTATGGTGTAATATGGGGATTGGGCCCAATCCCCAATCCCCAATCCCC
>JAWNBB010015513.1:0-11644 GCA_036325645.1 Balantidium ctenopharyngodoni
AATCCCCAATCCCCAATCCCCAAACCCCAATCCCCAAGTCTTTCGTCAATTATATCCATTTTTTTAATTAATTATTTAATAAATGGTGCATCAAATGAAAACCGAAGTTTAACGATAAGAATGTTCGATGAAACAAGAAATATGAATTAATAGGAAAAGCACGATTAAAAAAGGAAAACAGGGAAAGAACGAAAGGCGACAAAATACTATAATTTTATTATACTGGTATTGCTTCTTTACCATCAACCCAAAGATACAGAATCTAATGATACTTTGTTATCAATTTAATAAGTGAAGCAATACAAAAAGCGAATGCCTTGAAATAAATATGGACAAACTATTTAGACTTGTACGAAAAGTTATAAAAGATAAAGACAAGAAATCATATTCTGTTAAGTAAATTAAACTAATGTGATTGATTCTTGTAAAGATATCAAACTGGAGGAGGAGATAATAATCACAAGCAGACAATAACAAAAACATCACAAAAGTAATTCCTCATTTATATGAGCACATGAGATACACAGGATTCAAGATTACCAAAGCAAGCAAGGATAGGACTATTAATATATCCCTCTGTGGTTCTCCACTAAACCGTGAAGAATTAAAAAATGAAAAATATATTTATATCCCTGCTGACACTATTTAAGGTAAAGCAGAAACAATTATATAACATACATTCTCATTTAGGTTGACTATTATCATAAACAATTAAATCAAAATTGAAGCGACCTTTTTCGATGATAACAAGAATAAGCGTTAACATCGCAGACAAACTCATAAAATAAACACTAGAAAAAGAAGGTATGTAAAGAGACATTAATCTAAAACATATTTTCTTGTTGTTGTAGGGACATTGTTTTGATATCCAATAAAATCATTATATTTTAACTTTTAAATTCCCTGATCAGTCTTAAACAACTCTTTCATTCTCTGCTCGGGATTTCTCCCCCCCTGTCCTCTCTTAACATTTTTTTAATAAAATATTTATATTTTTTTATTATTATATCTTGACTCTAAAGACATGTCGAATTCGAACTCCGTTCCTTTTAGCCCAGATCAAAAGCCGATTCAAGTAATTGAAAACGTGAGAACAGAGAGTAATGCAAAACTACCTGTTAAACGCATTGAAAGTTTCCGAAATATTCTGGAAGAGCATCATATTCCATTGCACTTCGGTGATGGACATAGTTCATACCCTCAACACGCTGAATGAGAAGTTATCGAAAGAGACACTTCTTCAGTAATTGGTCCTTTAGGTTTATTTGGATTCGGTTGAACTACTTTTTTGCTAAACCTGAGCAATTTAGGCGTATTCAAAATGAGTCCTGTTATTTTAGGTACGGGAGTTGCTTACGGTGGATTTGCACAGATTATAGCAGGAATGTTTGAATGGCATAAGGGAAATAATTTTACAAGTGTTGCGTTTATTTCATATGGAGCATTTTGGTGGAGTTTTGTTCTCATTCATTCGATACCTGTCTGGGGATGGTGTGAACCCGCAGACAATCAAAGTTTAGCATTTTATTTACTCGTATGGCTTATTTTTACTCTTGTCATGACTGCCGCGAGCTTTACAAAACCTTGGGCGATTCGACTGATATTCCTATTATGAACAGTTTTGTTTTTATTATTGGCGATAGCCGAATGGACCGAGAGTAAAAATCTTCAAAAAGTAGCTGGAGTTATCGGGATTTTATGTGCATTTGCCGCGATTTACGCTGGGACTGCCGAGATTATTAATGACGCTTTTGTGAAAACTATTCTTCCGATGGGAATAAAAGACGAGAAATGCTTTGGGAAAATAACCATGATTAATAAAGGAAACGAGAGTTAATTATTAATTACACATATTTATTTATGTTAATGTTTACGAAATTTCACCTTGATTATTAATAATATATATTTATTTGTTATTGTTAAATAAACAAACAAATACTCAAATATATGAAATTGGTAAATTATTTAATTGATTTCCTTTGAATTGTTATTGAATAAGTAGCATTGTTTATCTACCGAGTCAACCGTTTGTATCAAGTGTTTATTCAATAATTTATAATTCTTTCTGTATTCGTTTTCGCATAATTTCTTTAAGTATCGAAGCAACATTGATTCATTGGATACTTTCCCTTGGATAAAGCTGCGTGATGTTTGATTATGAAAGTTATTTGGTTTGTCCGTATTAACTTCGTTTGGGTTTTCTTTGGTTTACTCGTCTTAACGGATCAACGTCGTCATTGTTCCTTGTGGGGTGATTAACCGATAAATTTAAATATGAATATTAACATATTCATAACTATTTATTATTTTAATCCCCAAAGAATATGAAGAATACAAATTTTAAAAACTATTTCGACACCGACGATGACATGAACCTCAGCAACGAGACGCAGAATAACAATGTAAGTGTAAATAGTAATTGAATAGAAAATGATAGAAATAGATGAACAATATCAGAACGAGATGAATTTGAAAAACAGAGGATACTCCTCGAGACAGAAATTAACAATGGAAACAACGAGGTGAACGCTCTATTTAAGTTGATATTCATTTACAAAAAACTAAATCGTTTCGATAAATTCGAGGAGTGAATCAATACGATTCTTCCCTCTCATCCACTATCTGAACCGATCTGGTTAGATTATATCAATCACAAATTAAGTTTGATTAAAACAAGCGAAAGCGATAGCCTTCACAGGAAAGAAAATATGGAACATGTTCTTGAATTATTTAAAGCATCGTTATCTGATTTCCCGTATTTTCGAATCGGGTTTCTTTATTTTGATACCTTATGGGATGAAATACAGCGAGGTAATGATATGTATCGAGGGGAGTTCTGTGAAACTTTGCGTGCGTTTAAAAACATTTACGAGTTGGATTATGATTATTCAAATAAATTTTATACTCATTGGATACATACAATCGACGGTAATAATATATCCGCAATTTACGATTTGTATTTAGAACGCTGAAGTATCCCACACTTGGGTATTGAATGATTATGGGATGAATACAGGAAATGGGACTCGAATAAAGAAAGGATAAATGAAACAGAAAAGAAATATCAAGAAACATGAAAAAGGTGTACGTATATAACAACATTTAATATCGAATACGATGCGATTATTGAAAATAAAGACGGGTACGATGCACTATCAAACACTGCGACAATATTATCATATATAAAAAAGCACGAAATCTCGCTATTATCAATAGATAAAAACTATTTGACATTGTATTATGAAAAATCTTGAATGAAATACCCGAACTGCAAAGACTGATGGAACGCATATATTTCATTTATCACGAACCCAAACACTTCTCAAGGTTCAGATGTGAATAATATTTTACAAATTATTAAACGTAGCATCCGATGCACGAACTCCGATGTGACCTTTATCTTAAAATACCTTCAATATAAGGAAAGTACCCCCTCAACAGTAAGTACAACGTTAAAACAGGACATCGAAGATTTCATAGAATCGCAAATTGATAATTCGAAATCAAAAATCGAACTACAAAAGTACTACTTGGAATACCTGTGCCGAAGCTATCCCTCGATCATCTCGGACTTGACTCTGATCAGGGATAAATTTTCCGAAATTGCCAATGAAATAAACAATTTCGAGTACATTGATATCATATATCATATATGGGCGGAGTTTGAGACTTATAAAACAAAGAGTGTTTCGTATTGAAATAATATTATGGATTTATTTTGCAGTTATGATAACCATAGTATCAATAGCTACAGGGCATATATTTACTATATCAAAACCATTGGTGATAATGATGATATTCGTAAAGTGTATAAGATCGCTTTTGACTCTGTCAGTGCTGAGAACAAGGAGTGAATCTGTAAAAACTGGCTAGAATGGGAGAAATTGTTCGGGTCGATCGCAACGATAAATGCTATGATCGGTTATACTGCGAGTGGAAAACAAGGAAATATAGGAGAAATATCAACTGATGAAAATAAAAAAAAAGTAATAATTAAAGGTATTAACCCAGAAACAACTGAATCGGATGTGACAAGGTACATCAGTGTGAAGTCTCCGTTTATAAAAATAAAATCGATTCGCTTGGTAAGGGATGAAAACGGGAAAAGCAGGAACTTTCTTTTTATCGACTGATTAAATGAACAAGACGCTGGGAACTTGGTCAGAGATATTAACGGAACTTGTATACCACCGTATACAAACACCATAACATGCGCTATAAGTAAACCTCCGAAATTGGGAGAGAATGATTCAAGAACTGTGTTTTTAAATAATTTATCATTTGATATCACTGAAGATGAGATTAAAACAGCGTTGAATAAATATGGAAATATCCTTGAAGTAAGGCTTATATACAACAATAAAACTCAAAAGCCCAGAGGATATTGCTATGTTGAGTTCCAAAATGAAGATTCGGTCAATTCCTGAATAACAGACAAGGAGAGGTTAGTGATTAAAGAGCGTAAAATCATCGTAGAGAAGAGTGTTAGCGCTGCTAGGATGAGAATGTCGTATACAGGACATATCACAAATTGAAGTTTTAAGGTGAATGAAAAGGAATGAAAAGATGCACTCGCAAGTAAAGCCGAGATAAATGAAAAGGATATTTGAAAGATTAGAATCTGCAAAGACGAAGAGGGTAAGTCAAAAGGTTTTGGTTTTGTTGAATGTGGAAGTAAACAGGCACTTGATAAAGTTATTCAATTGACGGGGTTGAAAATAAGAGGGAGGAATATCGTGATTACTTTAAGTAATAGGCAGATAACTGAGAAAAAGCAAAGGAATGAAAGTAGGAGTATGAGTATCAATTTAAATGGTAAAGAAGATAGCGTTGAAATAAAAAATCAATGAAATGCAAAAGAGAGTGAAAATGATAAGAATAATATCGTTCTCAACAGGAAAAGAAAGGATAAATTATCGAATAACGACTTTAAAAAATTATTTAGTTAGTTAATTAATTTGGATGAGTTCGGATAAATGTATCCAATTCATAAGAAACAAAGTTTGAGATGTTTTATTCAAGTCGAAGAGGTATCACGAAATAGGTGAATTTAATAAAAAGAGAACAGATTGATTTGATTTGATGTTTTAATTTATTGAATTGTTTGTTTAATGAGATGTTATATTGTGAACCTATTTTGTTGATCTTCTACCTTTAATTCGTTCTGTTTTAGCAGTTTTGAAATACTGATACTATCTTCCAACAACTTCAATAATCACTTAAAAATGACGAGGATGGATTTTAATAATATGAAGAAAAAAGAAAGGATTAAATACTCAGGGTGACAATGATCAAGGACAACGATAAAACAGGAACTTGAAGATTAGAAGAAAATGAAGTTTTTCATAAATTGGATTATTTATACAAGGGAAGGATAAGAATTAATACGGCTTAATAAAGGAATATTACCTACTCTAAAAAACGGGAAAGGAGCCAAGAGAGTTCAAGGGTAAACGAAATAAACTTCAGAGAATAACTAATCAAAAGCAAAACAAATCTTAGGAATCAGATAGGATACCTTCTAGGAAATTAAGAGTAAAGTCAAGAAAAAACAATGAGTATAACTTATCGAAAAAAGCAAAAATACCTGAAAGTGCAGGTGATGTGGAGAAATTAAAGAAACAAGGAGTATTCCTTAATATCAATTGTTACTGCAACAATACGGTCATATAAAAAAGAACTGTTGACATGGAAAATAATTCAAATAAAGAAATTACTTATCTAATTTACAACCAAAAAGCCAAATGAGGATCTAAAGCAAAACTTACCGAAAACTTCTCAAAATACCGTTTCGAAACAAATCAATTAAGGTCACATTTAATATTCAATGATAAAAGTGTCTTTTTCCCCATTAATCACCTTTCCTTAGAACAATGGTATTTTGTGTCAAGACCTTCCGATGTAATTCAGAAAAATAATATTTTTTGTTTATTTTTATTTTAATTATCTGAAATTATAAGATCGTTTATAGGATTATAAACTACTTTCAGTACCAATTAAAGTAAAAAGAGTTTTATTGTTCCTCTTTCTTAAGCATTTCACATCCTTTGATAATATTCTCAATAAACTTTTTAGCAGGCTCCATCGCTTTCGCGCGGACCAACGCTTTAGGAAACTTTCAATCCGAATACATTAATTGAACGACTTTGCAACTATTCTCCTTTCATTGTATTAAAAACTGTCCTTCTATTTTTGTTTCAACCCTCACCTTCTTCGGCATTACAGGATATTTATCGCACTCAATACTTTTAACTCTAAACAGCACGTTTGGTGTTCCCTCCATATAGTTATCCCATCGCTTCGCTCTCAGAATAAAGTCTCTAGGATCAACGAAAGGAAGTGGTATCTTAAAAGAGAAATAAATATCCCTTATTGTTTTATTTCCGATACACTCTTCGCTAATGATATCTAAATCCTCGAATTTCGCACCGAGTTTTTTCCTGAACTCATAATCAGACATACATTTAAGGATGTGTTCATATTTCTCGTTTATCATGCAATAGCTTTTAAGGATCAGGGGATCGAAGCCTTCTATTTCTTTGCTATAAATAACCCATTCTTTCCCGTCTTTACTGTTGAATATTTCTTTCCATTTGTTTCCCGGATCTTTCGGGTCTTCATTCATTAAATCAACGATTTCTTTTTCATCGAGATCGTTTGTTTCATAATTACTGGGCAGGCGGATTAAAGACGATTCTTGGGTTACGATAGGATAGTTTTGTGATAAGGGATGCTGTAAATTATCTTGATTTGAACTGTTTACAGATTCAAAGGTTTTAAGAATTTGTGAAGCGAGTTCAGGGTTACTTTCAGTGGCGAGTCTAGCAACTTCTGGTTCATCAATTAATAGATTTTCAATATCACCTTCGAGTTTATTGATTCAAATAGGTTTTGTAAATATTTTGTTGATTAGTTCAGAGCTTTTTTGTCACTCTTCCATTTTAAATAATTAATATAATTACCAAAAATTAAGTTCTCGAAATATGAAGAGTTATTATGAAGACAGTTTTAGAATTGTGATCATGACATTGGAATTTATATTCGATAAATGTTAACTCGAGTCATAAGTTTGGCGGTTTTGAATAGTTTTTTAATTAATTAAATGAAATTGATAGTTGTTCCCTTTCGGAATAAATCATCCTCAATCCTCAGATCAAGGAAAACACCGAGTGAAGCCTAACAATTATTTAATGAAAATATTAATCAAGTAAACAACATAAGAAGATACCCCGTTTTTACCCCATTAAATGTAAAAATTAAAATTGAGTCAGTTGACACAATTATTAAATACATCGTGACATGAGCTTTCCACCTCCAAAAACTTAAGACGGTAAACTCTTTAATATGGATATTATATTTCACATTATTGAGTTACATAGAATTAATCGTTTTTAATCAGGGAAATACACTACTGTAAACGCAATACACACAATAACTCATCGATAATAATTAAAAAATAATTGAAGTATTTTAATATATTAAAATGTTAAACTTATCAATAAAAATAATATTCCCCTCTTTAGAGATAGGAGCAACTATCTCATCATTGATGTGCATACACAAAAAAGGTCTTTTAATAAATATATTAACAAGTACTTATCAATTAAACCTAACAATTCTGCCCTGAATATCCATCAATTGATACCCCAATCATAATATCATCTCTCTTCATTGTTCAATATAATGATAAGTATACTCCAACATTTTTATTCTTTATCTCAATCTCAATCAAAATCCGAATCTGAATTATTTATTTATTTAATGTCTTGTTCAAAGTCCCAAAACATGGAAATCATTATATTTTTAATTATTTCTTTTATTATACTTACACTCTAATAAACCGATACATCATCTCAAAACTTTACCAATTCCCTATTCGACTCTTTTCAGCCTTTGGTTAATCAATAGTACTTTTCACGCATTGAATTATAATCTCCATTAAACCCTACAATATTAAATTTATTATTATTTATTATTATTTTTCAAATATACATATAAAAATCTTAAATGAGTATTAAAGTCGGTGTCCGTGTAAGACCTTTCAACACACGTGAGAAGGATAAGGAAAGTGTTTGCATCATAGACATGGTTCAGAACCAAACAATTATTAAAGACGAGCTTGGTCAAGAGAAAAAATTCACCTTTGATCACTCCTTTTGGTCACACGATGGGTTCACTGTGCTCGACAATGGATATTTTCAAGCAGATGATGAAAAATATTCCGATCAGACACATGTGTTCAATGCAGTGGGAAAGCAAATATTAGATAATGCTTGGGAGGGATACCATTGCTGCTTATTCGCTTACGGTCAAACCGGTAGTGGTAAATCATATTCGATGGTTGGATACGGCGAGAATAAAGGAATCGTGCCGATATCTTGCGAAGAAATTTTTACTCGAATCAATTCAAACTCGAACTCGGATAAATTTTATCAGGTCCAAGTTAGTATGTTGGAAATATATAACGAAAAGGTTCAAGATTTATTAACACCAGCAAGTAAAAGACCTCAACAAGGGTTAAAAATCAGGGAAAGTAAGGTTCTTGGCATTTTCGTTGAGGGGCTCACAAAGCATCCGGTTACTTCATACACGGAGATTTCAAATAAGATGGATGAAGGTTATGAAAATAGGACCATCGGGTCAACGTTGATGAACGCGACGAGTTCACGAGCACACACTATTGTTACTATTGAGTTTAAACAAATCGAAACAATTGGATCAACGAAATCGGAGAAGTTATCCATGATTAACCTTGTAGATTTAGCAGGAAGTGAAAGAGCAGGATCAACGGGCGCCACTGGAGACAGACTCAAAGAAGGGTGTAACATAAACAAATCTCTTTTAGTTTTAGGAAATGTTATTAACGCTTTAGCTGATAAAGCATTAGGAAAGAAGAAAGATATTCTCCCACCTTATCGAGATAGCGCGTTGACAAGAATACTTCAAAACGCACTTGGAGGAAATTCAAAAACTGTTATGATATGCGCCCTTTCTCCCGCTTCGATTAACTATGAAGAAACTTTAAGTACACTGCGTTATGCCGATCGAGCCAAGAAGATTCAAAATAAAGCTATTATAAATGAAAGCGAGCACGATAAAATGGTGAGAATGCTCAAGGAAGAAAACGGTGATTTAAAGAAAAAAATTGAAGAACTTTCGATGAAATTACTTGGTCAAGGCGGTGTCGCTGGTGAGGACGATAAACAGGCGTTTATTGAACTAAGAGAGCAGTACGACGCAAATCAGAAAGAAATGGCGAATATGGAAAAAACATTTGAACAGAAGCTCGAAGAAGCAAAGAAATTAGAAAAGGAATTAATAGGAACAAAAGTGGACATTAAATCTCCACATCTCATTGTCCTTAACGAAGATCCTCAATTAAGTCATAAGCTCAGATACTCTCTCCAAGATCTCCCCGTGTACGTTGGCCGGAAACACGGAAACCCTACACCACAGATAACATTATCAGGGATTGGTATCAAGCAAAACCACGCGATATTTATCAAAGACGGTGACGATTTGATCCTTAAACCAAACGATAAAGATTCAATTGACTACATTTATATCAACGGTAAGAAAATCCCGACATCCGACGGGCAGAAACTAAACCAGAAAGATAGGATTACCTTCGGTACAAACACAATCGTAATATTTATGAAAAGTTCTGATGGTAAAGATATCTTCGATGTTGATTGGGAGAACGCGCAACTTGAACTACAAACAGAAATCGAAAAATATAATAAACTTCAAGAAGAGGCAAACGAGCGCAGGAAGCAAGAAGAAATTGATTTACTTAAAAAGGGTCTTGAAGAGGAATATTCAAAAAAGAAAAACGAAATGGAAGATCAACTTAAAAAGCAAGTCGAAGACTACCAATTACGTATTAAAGAAATGAATCAAAATGCAGAAAAACAGCGCTGAGAAGCCGAGAGAATTAACCAAGAGAACTTACTAAAGCAAAAAATCGAATGACTTGAAGCGGAAAAAGCAAAGAAAAAGCGTGAATTCGAGATCAAAGAACGCAATGAACTCGTGTTGAAAGAAAACTCGTTGAAAGACAATGATATGATTCATAAGAGCGAAAAGCTTGAGAACACTCTAATGAACATATGAAAAAAGATATCAAAAATGAAAATTATAATGTCAGAGTTAAAACGTAATATTAATTTAGATGTTTTTCTTTCCAGAAACCTCGTTGAACAAACAGCAGATCAAAGCAAAGGTGCGAACATTGTCATCCGTGTGGAGAACTACGAGGAAGGAACAGTTTATTTCTGGACAACCGAGACATTCCATAACAGATACGATTTAATGAAGGAATGATTCAACAAGTTCAACGATGAAGAAGATCTTGATATTATCAATTTAAAAAACGAAGACGATCCCTGATGGGACGAACCCCAAAAATCTCTTCTCGGGTACGCTTTTTACAAGCTTGAACCTGTGGTGTATCTAATGAGCAATGAATCAAGTGTATCAATCATATCCCCCGCAGGAATAATCAACGGAGAAATTGATATTGATATCATTCCACACGATGCAGATGGTAATGAGTATGACACTATCCCAGAGCAGCCAGCAGAGTTAATAGGACAATCGTTGAATTATAAAGTAAGCATTATCAGATGCAGGAACTGACCAGCGCATTTCTGTAAGAATCTTCAAGTGGAGTATAAATCGTTTTATGACAACATCGTAAACCAGACCGCAGTTTATAACGGAAGCAACATGGATGTCAATGTGGAAATAAATGAACACTTTGAGCACCGGATCGAATACTTAACTAAGGATGATATCGATTATTTCGAAAAGGATAAACTGTGCTTTAAGATTTATGCGTATGAAGAGGTTGAGAAAAAAGGAAAGACGCCGAAAGAAGAGCTGATTCAAATGTCTAATGAAGAGAATGTTGATATGGGAAATTATAATAGTAATAGTAACTATTATAGTAATAATGCTCATTCGGAAATCCTGAAGGAAGACGAGAAGAAGGTCGAAGAGAATAAAAAGAAGAATAAGGAGGATAAGGAGGATCCCAAAGGGAAGAATAAGAAGGATTGTATTATTTTCTAAATAGTTGTCTAAAAATTTAATTAAATGGCAATAAGTTTGATAATAATAATCATCATCATAATTATCAATCAATATTTATAGTGGATTTGATATAATATTAGAAGATAAAACATTTGAAATGTTATACAATTCTATTTAAATGATCAGAATTAATGTTACTTAATTAATTAATTACTGATTTGAATGGTAAGTGAAGTTAGGTTTTCGTTGCTTTTGATAAGGATATTATGGGAAGATAAAGTGAGTTAATCGTAGGATTTAGTGTGTTATGTAGGCGGAAAGTTGTTGAAGAAGGAGATTGTTAATGAAAGGGAATTGTATGAATTGGTGAGTATATTTAAATGAATGAGATTTGATTGATTTGATTGTCAAAGATTTTTCAGGTGTTTTTAGTAATGGTTTATTGGTTGTCATTTTGAGGAACTGATAGAATTTTATGATTGTTTTATCTTATCGGGCCTTGATGAGTTGATGGTAAGGTGTTAAATTAAAGCATTAAAGTGTAGTTTTTGAATGATTAACTTATTTATTCAATCCGATATCAATTATCGGGGATTGGGGATTGGGGATT
>JAWNBB010015530.1:0-15925 GCA_036325645.1 Balantidium ctenopharyngodoni
GGGGATTGGGGATTGGGGATTGGGCCCAATCCCCAATCCCCATTAAAATTATAATAACGATAACAAACTTATACAAATAATATCGTCTTGATACCTATTTTATTATTATCTACCTGAAGAAATCTTAACAAAAGAATGAGATCAGAATTTCTTAACGTGACATTATTTTTATTTAATTGTTTTGTCTGATATACTATAACTAATATATTAGTATTATCAAATTTATTGTTTTATTATATATTATTTCTTCTTCTTTTTTTTATCTCTTTTTGTAATTAAATTCACATTATCGTCCTAGTTAGTCGTTGCTATATATCACTACTTATACAATGGTTATTGTTGTTGATGTGTTTTTGTATTTACTGTGCTATATTGTCCCATAATATCCCGAGTTTTACTTAAAGATTGTTATTATTTATATGTGTATTATTATACACATAAAAATAACACAATAAATCCCTTTTTCTCCCACTTCCACCATCAAGACATGCTCATTTACTTTTAAAATCCTTTATTCTCTCATCTTGTTCCTGAATACAAATCAATTTGATAACCCAAACTATCAATCGAGCCTATATATCCATATCATATATTTACCAGCTTACCATTTCACATTTCTCTCAATATAATAAATATTAATCAAAATGGGAACTTATAGCTGCTTCCAAAAGTCAGGTATATTTTGTATTAATATTAAAAATATTTGATTAGAAAAATCAGACTCTCATATAGACGTTGAACCAAGGACAGGCCAGACCGATAAATTCGTCAAAAGCAATAGCAACGGGAATAGTAACAATAACTGTATAATTAATAAAACACCAATTTCAAAAACAAAGACCTTCTTCGATCGGAGCAATTTCATTCACTTGAAAACTAAGAGTTGATTTGATGAGTATGAAATCAAAGAAAAGCTCGGAGAAGGCGCATATGGTTGTGTATATAAAGTTCAGCATAAAACGACTGGTTATACCAGGGCAGTAAAGGCGATCAAACGGAAACATGTCGACAGCACGGAATTTAATAACGAAATAGCAATTTGAAAAACTGTCGACCACCCGAACATCATCAAATTGTTTGATTGCTACTCCGATAATAACTACTATTATATGGTTCAAGAATACTGTAGTGCCGGGGATTGATACGACTACATTAAACATGAAAAGTATTTTTCCGAGAAGAAAGCTGCTCATATTATGTCCCAGTTGCTCTCTGCGGTTCATTATCTGCACAAGAAGCAAATTGTTCACAGAGACTGAAAGCCAGAAAATATTGTATTTATTAAATCGGAGATGAGTAAAATTACGTCCGAGATTGGTGATGGTCATGATGATATATATATAAAGTTAATTGATTTCGGGACTAGTGTGCACTTGAAACAAGGAAATCTAACACAGGAGTTAGGAACAATCTATTACATTGCACCTGAAGTGTTCTTGAATAATTATAAGGAACGCGCGGATGTTTGGTCATGCGGAGTTATTTTATATATCATGTTATGTGGACACCCACCGTTTTGAGGACGGGAGGAAGAAGAAATCAAACGGAAGATATTAAACACAGCTGTTCCTTTTCAAGCGAAAGACTTTAATAAAGTATCAGAACAAGCGATAAATTTTGTGAAAGAACTCCTCACGTATAACCCAAATAAACGACCATCAGCGGAGCAAGCCCTGGAGAATGAATGGTGAGAGACAATGTGTAAATCCACAAACGCGAAGGACAATATTCTGAAAAGCGATGTCATAAGCAACCTCGTGAAGTTCACATCGACTGTAACGTTGCAAAAAGCAACGCTATCTTTCATGGCTAATCAAGTATCTCTCAACGAGGAAATACGGAAACTTAAGTCCGAGTTCGATAAAATCGACGACAACAAAGATGGGTGAATATCCTGAGACGAGTTGATTAAATGCATGGAAACTGTGTTACCAAGGCAAGAAGCCGAGATCAAGGCGAAGGAGATATTTGAAGAAATCGATTTCAATAATGACGGAAGTATTAATTTTTCCGAGTTTATTACAGTTAATATGAAGAAAGAGAAGCTCTGCGGTGAGGATATGCTGAAAAAAGCGTTTAAAATGTTCGATTTAGACGGGAATGGGTTTATCACTATCGATGAGCTTAAAGAAACAATACCTCTTGAAATACAGAATCATATGGAATGGGTTGATATAGTCAAGGAAGTCGACCAGGACGGCGACTGCCAAATAAGTTACGAGGAGTTTAAACATATGATGGAGAAGATCGCTAATTGATAGCGTGGAATGATAAAGACAAAGTAAATATATAATGTAAATTTATTTTTAATTTGTAAAGGATATACGCATATAAGGTAATTACGATTGTATAGCAACACAAAGAACATGTTAAACTTTACAAGCTATTGATTTAGTGCGGTGAGTGGTGATAGGAAATGTGATGTACTTGAGGGAAAACAAGGCCTGAAGGCATTTTTGAATTTGCTGTGAGTGAGTGAGTTTACTCAAGAGCTGTAGTGAAGTGCAAAGAATTGAAATAAGGTCGAATGTAAGATATCTTTTATTGTTAATATTAGTATTTAATTTATTATTTTTATATTCTTCTTAATTCTTTAATATTGTGCTTATAATTACGCACAGTTATTTCTTTGTGTTCTCTTAGGCTTACCCTTAATAATAGTCATATCCCGAATCGCCGAATGCTAATCCATATCCACCTCTTCCTCCTCTTCTCGAGGAACCTCTTACCATCACATATCTATCACCGTCTAGGTTATCTCTGTTATTGACATTCTCATTCACTTTATCACCGTTCATTCCCACGTTATCCATGCTTATCGCAATGCTGATTCTCTTCTTCATTGTCTCCTTGTCTTCATAATCAGGCAATATCAAGAAGAAGAAGCAAGTATCAGCATGAGGTAAGTTATTCTTTTTTGAGTGCGTGTTATATTTTATTGTAAACACAATTTGGCGTTTTGTATACTCCTCCTGACTCAAAGGAAGTCGCTCTTGCGCGTAGCAAAATTTCACGAAATCGATTCTCTCTTTTTCATTGAACTCCTCAAGTATCTCCCATAGCCATGTTACCAGGTATTCCTTGTCTTTTCACTCGTCGGAAATAAGGGTGTTTTTCTTAAGTAAAGGTATATCCACTGTTTTCATCCCGCAGATAAGTAGTTCTCATTCACTCCAAGTGAAGAATTGAAGGAGCGATAACGGGATTATTTTCCTGATTCCTTTTCGTATAGCGTGGATTTGCTTTGCTGTTTCGTTGATGCGGATGTCCATTATCTCCTTTAACAGTTTCTCTTTCGACTCTTTGGAATGTAAATCGTAATCAGTGGAGACTTTAACTTCGGTACCATCAGATCAAGTGATCACACCAGTAAAAGCTGTTGATAGTTCTTCAAATGAAATTTCCTTCGCTTTGAGTAGGTTGTTTATTTGGTACAATCCTTCATCGAAGTTCTTAATATCCATGAGATCATAATCTTCGTTGATTAGCTGCTTCCATATCAAGCTAGGGAAATCGAGGGACAGGAAAACACCGGTTCGAATGCAGATTCCCATTAATATACCGAGGAATTCGTATTTGTTATACTCTTCACATTTCGGGTTGAGCGTGTATTTATCCTTGTATTCCCCCTTTTTATTAATGTTATTCTGAGTGGGGATTCAAAGCTGGTTTTTATCAAATGGAGGTTTCATATTAATATCATATTGAAGCTCATTAAGTATATCGCTGAAAAACTGCCTGTAAGGCCCTGATATTCCTTGAACCAACTCATTTCAAAATTCGATTTTAAACGCCGTGTGGGCACGATCTATTCGCTTGCTTCGATAACATGCAGGATCAACATCAATTGACTGTTCATACGCCTGGAGAAACTCGCTTTGATTCGAGAGATTTTTTTTCTTAATAATACTACCGATGATATTGTTAAACGAGGGCATTGGAAATGCGTCTCAAAATAGTTCACCCTTTCGTTTGAGGGCGCGAAGGAACGATGAAGGCATTTCAGTTTCGTTTTTATTTGATATTCTATCAATCTTAAACGTAGGTATCTGTATTCACTCTTCATCGAATTCACTTGCTTCGATTATGTTCGAGAGCAGTTGAGTTTTTATTTTCGGTGACGTTAAGTTCCTCAGTTTCGTTAGCAGGGAGGTCAAGGACAGGTTTGAACTGTTTCCATTGTCTTGCTCTTGATTTGAACTGTGTGAGCTCATTGGCGGGTTGATAAGTTGCACCGATGATTTGAGATAAACGTTGATTTTTAAGATGATCGCAACTAAAAATCTAAGGTGAGCTAGTGAGATGTCGCTAAACATGATAGGATAATTTGATCAGGTTCCACCACGGATTGTCAGAGGAGAGTATATCAAGAATGGACTGACTTTGTATAAATAGTTAGAGATGATCCCAAGTTCTTTCTTCTGAATTTTGTAGTCAAGCTTTTGAACATTCGCAACGTCGAGGTAGATGTCAATGCCGTGATCAGCGAGAATCATCAAGGTATCGCTGTTCATTCCTCTTGGATTTTTTATTATTTTTTCTATGGCTTCCCTTTTGCTGATATTGGTAATGTAACGGTTTATTTCGGTTCATTTGTTATTAACGTATTCCTTGGACATAAGCTCAAAGCGCTTAGTGATGTATGTGTCGATGATATCTCGGGTGTTGTTTCCGTTGACGTTTTCTATGAATTCTATTTCCTTCATTGACTTGAACTTATCCTTGAGAAACTTAAGACATTCTCCTTCATTTCAATTATCTTCATCTATGATATAAGGACATGAGGGTATGTTTGATTTCTTTTCTTCTATTTTCGGTTTTGCCACGCTTCTCTTCGGTGCGTCGCAGTAAACGCAACTAGAATTATCTTTATCATTTTCTCCATGGCATGCAGAACACTCCCAAAGCTGCTCCTCTATAATTTCTTCCTTCTTCTCTTCTGGTTTCTCTTCCTTATCAACGATTTTGGGGAAATTATTCTTTAATTTATATATATCAAAGCAGTCTATCAGAATACAAATGTAATGTGGATCTACTGGGACGATATCGCTTTTATACCTTATTACCGCACCGAAATTTACAAAGTGTTTGAACAGTTCTTCCTGTGAAAGTGATGTCGATATAATCACAATCTTATTCAACTGTGTGTTTTTGAAGGTGTTTAACTCGGTCGATATCTCCTCGATCAAGTGTGCGTCTCATTTGGTCAAGGACGAATCATTGATCACTTTCAGCATTTGATATCACTTCAACATGACTTGGTGTTCCTGGCTAAGGTAATTGATGAACTTCTCGTAGGGTTCATTAAGGCAAGCGAAGATATTCAGAATACACTCACTGATTTCGATGATATAGGGAGACGCGAAGTTCTTGTCCTGCTTGGACTCTCATTTGATGATTTCGGAAAACGTTTTCACGAAGTTGTTCAGGATGTCTTTTTTAACACCGATTCAATTTCATTTCGTGTCGATGTCAACGTGGGACTCGAAGTTCTTTGAGATGTTTGACGAGGACAATGCGAGGATTTTGTTCAGGATTTTCATAATTTTCATTTGGAATATGACTGGGTATCGGTTATAAAGGCAGTTATTGATTATCTCTGAGATAATAGGGGAGAGAACGCGGATATCCTGACTAGTCTTGCTATCGTTGAATATGTTCGTAATTGCTCATGTCATGGATAGGAGATTATTAAAGTACTTCGGTATGAATGTTATCGTGCAAGGTAAGTCGGAGTCACGCGATGCGAGAAACCATTCACTGTTGAAGATAGTCGTCCCAGGGATGTACTCGATGAAGACCTTCGGGGATTTGATGTGAATTGATTTTCAATCGTATTTTTCCTTTTTTATTGATTGGATCTCATATCATCAATCTGTGCCCTGTTCATCTCCGTAGATTCTCAGCGAAGCTTGGGGCCCGATAAAAGCGAGTATGTCGAAGGAAATTATAATCTCCTCAAACTCGCCGTTACTGTTACCTCCTGGCCCAAGACATAGATCATGTCATGGAAGAAGTGTTGAGTTGTTGTACTGGATATTCTTGAATAAATTGATATTAAATATTTTTGAGTCGTTTGACAAGGATTTCCATTGTCGTCAACACCATTCGTTGATGTACTTACTGTTGTCGTTTATTTTAAACAAATTGACCAAGGCTTTATTATAAGCGATATCCTTATTGTTGTTATTACCGGCTCCGCTCTCTGTGTTGATATCTTTACACTGATAATTCCAATTTCACAGACTTGTGTAGTAAATCACATCGCTCACATCATTCACATTTTCTCAACCAAAAAGGATTTTGTTCGCGTAGATACTTGTGAGGCTATTCAACGCCGTTGAAAACCTGGAGTTTATAGCGTCTCGTGTATAGGAAGTACAGGGATACTCCCAATTTAGCTTACTTAAATTTTCATACGCAGTCCAGAAGATCTCGATATTCTCATCCATTGTCATTACAAGAACAATTTTATTAGCTGCATCGGTGAGAAGAATTTCGATGGGGCGGGACTCGATCGAGTTCTTCTTGTCGTTACATAAGAATATTTTACCGACATAACACTTATCCTTTGTTCATTGATTCACATCGGTTTCCTCAGTGAAGATGGACTTTGTTATCGGGGCACCTCCGAAAACAGTGGCTCAATCTGCATATGCGCTTTTGAGGTTTCCATTTCAAATATGACTTCGGATTTGAGAGGTTGACATTGCGACAGCGTTTTTGTATTTGTCGTTTTTATATGCGTTGATAATGGCATCCACAAGAATACGGTCGAATTTGATTGCATTTGATAAGCAGGTGAAGCATTTTGTAAATGATACTTGAGGAAGACAAGATAGGTACTCGGACGCTGGGAGAACCTGGTTGACCACTGGATTAATCTGGACTAGCTCAGAAGGATAGTTGGTGTTATAGCGAGGTATGAAAATATCATAGGATAGTTTATCAATTTGTTTATTGTATTTTTGATACATTGCATTTACTCACTGCGTCTCGGCCTTGGAGATATATGGACAGTAGGTTCAATCCGATAATTTGTAAAGAAAACCGATCAACTTCTTAATAAGATCTTTTGGTACGGTATTGATCAAGGCTTTCAGATCAACCTGTGAGAGGATCTTAAGCAGTAAATTCAATTGAATCTTGCTTTGCGACGGTATCTCCTCGTCCACACCCCCATAATCGTTGATACTGTTTAAAAGCAACTCCAAGTTAATCGTTTTTATTATCTCTTTATTAACGGTGTGACATTGCTGTCATTCTGTTTTCTTTACTTTCCTTGTCTTATTATTAAGTCCAATCGAGTCCTCGACATACGATATCTCACATTGCTCTCAATTCGGTAAATTCACGCTTTCAACCACACATTCCTTACCATTATAGTAGTATTTGTTATTCTTCTTCACGTAGTTATACTCACCACTTATTAGTAGCAACAGCCCGATCTTCTCGACTTCATTCGCAGCGGCGAAGCTTTGGTTAAAGTCCACTGCAATATTTTCGCTGATTTTAGGATTTGTTTTACATATATCGTATATGAGGTTTCATATCGACTTGATGATGCTGTGCATCTTATCAGCTGAGATGATGTCGTCCCGAACAATCTTTAAGTTCATGTCGATTTTATCGAAATTATTTTCCATGATTTCATTGAAGATTGTTTCTTTGACAATCGTGACATTTGCAAAGTTCATTGTAGTTTCCTTGACGATGTTCGTGTATCCTTCTACAAGCTCATCAAGCTTAGGTAATGGTGGGAAAATATCGGAGTATGTTAGTCATGATATGTCCTTTGTGGTAATCTTTTTCGGTGGAGATTTAATTTGGTAGTTTAAACACTGGGATATGAGATCACTGAAATAGAGCGATTGGTCATATGAAAATGATGAATTCAGTATGGTGAACCCCTTCGTGCAGGCGGTTTCCCCGATGGTTTCAGCAAGTTTGCAATGATATAATACACGTTTTATATGCAATCATTGCTGTTTATTGTTCAAGTCCGAGGCGGTGTCATTTGGGATTTCAGCAGCGTATTTCGTGAAACTAGAATATCAATTTTTAAACGTCTTATTCAGCATTTCCAGTCACGATGTTGTTTTTTTATTCTTCGACTTCAAGCGCTCAACCGCCGGGTTAGGCCCGTTTTGCTTTTTCATCAACGAATTAAACGAGTAAATTGGTAGAATGTCCTTTAGCGATATTGGACGACTTCCACTGTCTATCTCCTTTACTTCTTGAACATTGTGAGCATTATTCAACATTTTTGATTTGTTATCAATACCGATGATGGTGTTATTATTAACATATCCTGGAAACAGTTCTGTCAGTTCCTTATTCCGAATATCATTCCAGGAAAGCTGTTCGATATTTTTTGTTTCTTTATACGCTGATCATGATGTCGGGTACTTCTCTTCAAAATAATATCACACGTTGAGAAGGAAGTTGTAGTCGAGTTCATTGCTGTTGGAATTAAATCAGATTTTGTACTTGTATTTTTTATACTCTTCGTTTCAGTTTTTGTCCTCAATGCACTGCCTGATCAGCTTACCGAGTGTTCAATAGAGCTCACCAAACTCGGGCTTGAAGTTATGGGAGTGCTCGATAACGATTTTGATTATTTTACAGATCGTGCTTCATGTGCTTTGTTCCTGTGTTGAAGTGAGGAGATTAAATAAATTCTTCGTAAAGATCAATATTTTTTTATTCAGCTCAGGATAATCTCCGCTGATCGAAATAGATGAAATGACTGTGTGGATAAGGTTTAACAAAGTGTTCACTGTCCCTTTATTCTGGAATGCCGGAGTGGTGAGTGAGATCACTGACACAATTTGCTCGTTGAGCAAATCGTAAATATCGATTATGAATTCCGGGTTTGACTGGGTTAACTCCTTAACGAGGCTAATGAAATTGGGGATGCATTTCTTAAAGTGCCTGTATTGGTAAATCTTTTGATTGAATATCTCTTTGATCACTTGTATGATATTCCCCAAGATCTCATTGCTTCACGTTGTGATTTTCGTGAGCTCTTCTATATCATTCAACACTAATATCATTTTCAAATATGAAAACGAACTGGATTTCCTGGTGGTTTGCCCGAGTGAAGTAATTAAATTATTCAATAGCTTTGTTTTACCGATGACAATCCTCCCATAACTTGCAGGTTTCGCAATGGTGTTACTTCTTGCGCTAGTATCAAAGGAGAGCAGTCCAACACCGTTGATGAACATGTTTTCATAATTGTTCAGATTTTCGGTGCAAATGGTGTACTTGAAGTATTCGTCTCAACCCTTTGCTTTGATAATCTCAGCCTTGTTCTTCATGTAGATGATGCTAGTTAACTCCGCAATATTGACATCCTTATCGAAAATAAACTCTTTGATAATGGCAACGTCATCAATCCGGTCTCAGGAGTACAAAAACATTCAGTTCTCGCAAACACGAATCGGGACGCTCATATACGGCGACTGCCATTTTCATCACCATTGTATTTCCAACCTGGTCACCTCAGGGTTCTTCTTGTCATATGCGTTTCAATAGCTACATACCTTTTCGTTTATGAACTCCGTGATTCACGTTCACTTCTCATCCAATGAATACTCCTTTTCATGGCTTCCTTTTAAGTTCACTCATTCGTTCACCTCGCAGATCTCGTTTCAGGCCGCCTCGTTTGAGTAGAACTGCGCTTTCATATCTTCTTTGATGTACTTGTAAATATCCTTTTGAACTTTCGATGTCTTTGAGTTCACGTTCTTCTCAATTAAGTCCAACGCATCTTCAACATAGTTCTTGATATTGTCAAATGTCGTTTTATTTCGCTTGATCTCCATTGAAATTGAGGAGAGAATGGCATCCATTTCTGTAGCGTTTGTAAGGTTGTGTTTTTTAAAGCACTGGATGAGGTAGAATTTCATAGCGTTCCAGATATTAATGTTGAACAGTTTAAGCTTGGAGATATCGGCAATACAGGTATCACTTACCGTTGCTACCTCTGCAGTTGCCGATGGTGCTAATGTAATATGATCGATGAATTTGAGAATGAATTTATATGGGTTTGTTTCAAGGTTGTTATTGATTTTCTTGTTGGGGAAGTTGCTTCAATGGAAGGTAGTTTCTCTTTCGATGTATGATTTAATGTTTGCGTTGTTTCATATTGAAGTATACTTACGACAACTGCTCGGATTGGTAATTGTACTCGCAATGGAAGGACCGCCGAGTGAACTAATCGTGCTTTCATACCCGATCATTTTCCCGATAATCATATAGTTCAAATAATCCATATCGTTTAACAATTCAATCTCTTTCTCAACACTCGGGGCGTCGATCCTCAAATCGTGTCTCCCATATCTACAACTATTAAAAGGATAACATTTAATTCTCAATTTAATCTGACCGTTCCCGCTACCGGCACTTCCTCCGACAGGCTGAGACTGGAAAATTAATTCATCTTTCCCTTTAATCTCCCCTGTTCACGATGATATATATTTCACGTTATTCGACGAGGAGATTGAAGACGATACTATCGTCACCTGGTTTCCCAAGAGATAGAACTTCTTTTTATTTGAACTGTTATTTAACTTGTATAAGAAGCATGTGCCGAAATCTTTGTAGTTATTCCCAAGGACGGTCTTGTTCGAGAAGTTCCGTGGGGTATCGACCTTATGAACGTTACTCTTTATCATTATCTCCTTGTCGATGTAGATCTTGTTTGCATCCACTGATGAAAGAGATGAAAAGGAATTATCGATGAAACTGAACTCCACAACTATGATGTTTTCGTATTCGAAGGTGAAGGTGTTGTTGATGTTGAGGTCTTCATAAAGAGGAAGTTCAAGGATTTTGGACCTTTCGGAGCCAAAGCCAAGTAAGGAAAGATCTTTTAGGTAAGGATAGGAGGAAAAGAATGAGGTGAAAAGGGAAGAGCTTTTTGAAAGGAGGGTCGATATTTGGTGGATAGACATTTGAGGGTAAAATGAATGGAAGGTGTAAATTAGCAAGTGCGTGAAGTTGAGGAGTGGAGTCCTTGTGATGTTGGTCATGGTCTGGAGATTGTGATTTGAGATGAACTTGGTAATGTAGGTGAAGCAATTGGTAAAGAGTGAGATATACGATGCAGGCGGAATTTTTTCTTTGAAGGAAGTGATGTATATTAAGCAGGAGGAAAGGAAGCAGAGATATTGGTTATCTATATCTTGTGAAGATATTTGCAAGAATTGGTGTATGAGGGACCAAAATGAGGTGGAGAGAACATTGTGGTTTTGATTTTGGTTTGTGTTATTGTGAAGGTCTTTTCGCGTGTTGAGTGAGTTAATTTGGAAGGGGGTTTCAAGGAGGATGAGGTATCAAGGATCTCTAAACATATTATGCGTATATTTGGTAAAAGTGGAATAGATTTCAAACACGTTTTTCGACTTGTCCTTATCTTTATCTTTATCTTTATCTTTATCCTTGTCTTTATCCTTATCCTTTTTGTTGTCCTTGTCTTTATCCTTCTCCCAACTTCCCTTCTCAATCCCAAAGCTCTTATTATTATTCATTTTAAAGAAGGAGTCCTTCAGCAAATTGCGTATAAAATTATCAGTGCTATAAACCTTTTGAACAACACCAATATCATCAAACCTTTCTTTCAGCGCCTTAAACAATTCGAACTGGTTCTCTAAATCACGAAATCAGATCTCATACCCTCAATACACAATCTCAATTATCATCCTAATTTCATCATCTTCCTTATTATCTCCGTCGCATTGTTGCTTAATAATCTCCAATCACCTTTCTCTTATTCTGTCTCATATTACTTCAAATTCCTTTTTCTCCACATTTACAAACTGTAATTCCCTTATAAAATAGTATACAAGCATTCAATAGTTTTTCCTGTTTTCCTGCGAGTCTTCGAGTCACTCAGCTATTCCGGTACAATTTAATCCACAGTAAAATGACCTGTAGTTTTCAGAGATTACTTTGTTTCTCGTTTCCAAGTTTGCATCATTTGGCTTGGTCGTACTGGTGTTTGTTGAATATGTCGCTGCGGCTTTTCCAAACCAATTAAACACTGATTGATTAGTTTTATTATTAAGACCAATGAGTTTCTTTTTTCTTGATTTATTGTTCTTGTCGTTTGAGTCATTGAGACCGCCAAGTGAGGAAGACCCAAAAGAAGATATCCTAACATTAGTGTCGAAATGGAATTGTGAGATGATATGCTTTTCGTTTTGCTTGGTCGTGTCTTCGATTTTTGTGTCGAGAAATGCGTAGTTTTTCACATCCTTTGGTAGTAGTTTATGAGGATAGTCGCGACTGGAATACTTGACGTGTTCTTCCTTGAGGAGATTAGATATGAAGATACCAGTATAATAGTAGTTCCAGTTGGTATAGTACCAAGGAAGATCATATTTAAATAGATTGAGATAAAGAATTATTTCTTTGAGCTTTGTGAAAAGGTTCACATCAGGAGATGATATTAGGGAAGGTAGAGTAGTATTTGAAGCGGATTCTATGATTTTTTGCTCGGCTGCGAAAGGGGTTTCAAAGGTTGATGATACAAGAATGGATAGGGAAAGCATAGAAACACCTAGAAGGTAGTAAACTTTGTTGACATAGTCATAGCAGAAAGTGGTCGAGATGTTGGAAATTGTGGACGAGGATAACGTGTTAAGGATTTTGATTAGGGTCCCACGGTAGCTGATTTGAACCTTTTCGATGTTTACATCCTCTTGGGGCGGTTGCTTTTGAGGGGGTTGAGGTTGTGATTGACTTTGTGTTTGTGTTTCTTGTTGGGATTGAGGGTATTGGTAAATGGAGGGGGCTTTTCCTTGGAGAAGGTTATAGAGTTGGACGTCTTTAGAAAAATCTTGAAATAGGAGATCATGTTCGCTGAGGAGTTCGGGTTCTTGAATGATGTTCCCAGAGAGGAATTGGTTTGAGTTAGGGTTTGCTTTATAAGGATTACTCTTCTCTTTATCATTTGTGTTGTTGTTAGATTCCTTATCTTTTCCGGAGTTATCTTTTTTATCCTCTTGCCCTTCTTTTACCTCCTTACCTTTCTCAACTTCTTGTTTTTCCTTATCTTTATCTAAGTCTTTCATTTCTTGATCCTTATCTTCTTCTTTGACTTCCTTTGCTTCCACTTTATCTTTATCATTTGTATCCTCGCTATCTTTCTCCTTCTCCTTAAATATCGGCTTGTTATTCTGATTGAAAAATGGATTGTTCATATATCCCGCTGACACTTGATTTCCTCCATGAGAAATATTCGGCAGTTGAAGAGGCCGGATAAACGGATTTACTCATTTCGGAATCTCCGGTCACTCGGGAAACACCGGTCCCTGATATGGCATCATCGGAAAGAACGAAAATCCGGGTTGTATATTATTATAATACTGACCTGTATTTCCTTTAGGTATTGAAATTACCTTTGGCGAGTTCTTAGATTCGTTATGGTAACTTACCTTCTCTCCTTGGCTCTCCTCGTCTTTAACATAGTTAATATTCTCATCATTATCCTCCTGTCAAAGCATGTTTACACCTTCTGCTTGGTCTTCTCGATTGTGTATGAGCCTCTCCTCGTTTTCAATCTCAATGTCTTCGTTCTCGTCGTTATTTCCTTCCTTTAGGTTCTTCAACATGATCGTATCGCATAATACCTCATTCTTATCAATTCAGTGTTTGAACTTGTATCACATCTCAGCTTCGATGCTATGCGCAATTCGATCAAACGCCTGTTTTATCGGTTTTGTTGTTTTCTTGTCATCGGTTGTCGCAATAAATTTAGGGTATTCAACAGTGAAAACACATTCACTTGCCTTACTCGTGTTGAACACTGCACAAGCGCCTTCTTTGAAATTATAGGCGTAGAGCTGATTGTTGATCATCACCCATTGAAGTAGATTATATTTTGTGGGGTCGAATTGTCAATTCTTGTTTGGGACCACATTTAACTCGATAAAACCGTTTTGAGTTTGGGACATTTCAGCGATCGCTTGATACAAAATCACCTTTTCGCTGATGAATAGTTCGTTGTTTTCTTTGGATAGTTTATCATCTTGCACATTGGGCTTTGTCTCATTGTTGTCCTGGGGCTGGTTACCGCTGTTTTCTTTGGATTTGTTCTTTGCGTTATATGATTTGATTAGATAATTTGCGGCTTTTTCCACGTTATTATTCTTGCGATCTAACGCTTCCTTGCATTTCTCACGCGGGAATCAGCAACTAAAGGACTCGAAAAGTTCATTAACTCAGGGATTTGATTGAAGTTCAATTTTAGTTTTATCTTCACAAAGCGGTCACTTATACAGCACGAGGTCGACGACAAAGCTTTTATCTTTATCGCCTTCGTTTCCAATCTTCTTACCCTTTTTCCCGTATCCTATGAAACTTGTTTCGAAGAACATTGCTTTCTCATTAACATGATCTCAGGGCTTCGTATTGTTTTCAAGCAAAATAGCGTATCACGTATCACTATCCCCTAGTCATAGATAGTTTTGGTTCTTTTCACTTAAGTTCTTATCTTTTACACTCTGCGAAATGTTGAACTTGATAATATTCTCCAACGTGAGTGTGTCTGGGTCAATCACCTTCAACGCACCGATTTCCGTTTGCTTTGATTTAAGGTACAAGCGGTGTGTCTTCCTGACATATACGATATTTGGAAACGTTTCGTTCATGTTGAATATTTCATTTGTATCGTAGACTTTACCTTTCACTGTTCCATTGTTTCCAGTACCGACTTTGAAGAGGCCACCGCAGACGCCGTATAAAATGATATACAAGTAAGAGGAATCAGTGGTGATTGAATAGTTTTTTGTGTTTTCGTAATTGTGACTCATTGAGGTTTGGTTTGTATATCATATACTTTTGCTAAGATTGAATACATCAGTGATCGAGTAATTCCGGAGAACGGGATACAGCTTGAAATCAATGTCCGAATTGAACAGTTTTAATAGAATTTCCTTGAACACTGCCTGGAGCTCCTTCTCAACTAAGGAGAAAATTTTCTTAAATGTCTCTGAGGTTTTATATTGTTTCAAAAGGGAGTATAAGGAAATTCAATCGCCTTGGTATAATAAAATACGAATGTAAATATTCAAAACATTTGCAATCATATCCTTATCAGTCTCTGTGTCACATGTTTCCATTGCGGTTAACTGGGTTACGAAATACTGAAGCACCTTTGAATTAAACACTTTGTTGCTTGGTTGGTAAAAAATATCTTCAAATGATTTCGATTTCAACAGTTCTAGAAAAGGTTGAATAACTTTGGGATTAGATGTGAAATCGTACTTCTCCCAGTCGATGCTCTCAACATATGCGTACTTTTCTCCAGGAAGATTTTGGATGTGAATTCAATTCGGGGAGTTGGTATCATTTTTCGAATAACTGTTTATTGTACGTTGGAACAGCTTGAGCTTTCGATTGTGGTAATCGTTGATCACGGTGTGTATTTTTTCTTTTTGAGAAGGAACGTGCTCCGTGTTTGTCGGTTCTGATTGGATAGCGACTTGACTCGCGAGAGATTCGTTGTAAAAGGGTAAGTCGTTGAAGTATGACTCAGAGTTATAAGAACACATTTCTTCAAGTATTTGGTAAAATGTTTCTTTTTCCATTTTCGATTTTATATATAAATATATTAATTGACGTGATATGTAAATAGGTGTTTTCATCGTTAGGCATTGTGGGAGGAGCCAGCTCGGGTGATGAGTGAATAATTGATTTTATTGTTTGAAGGGGATTTTTCAGTGTCAGGGTAAATAATGTGTTCGATATATTATGTTGCGTGTTAAAGCCTAAGTATTTGTATTGATGTAGTTCTTGTATTATCTTGGAAAAACAGTGAATTGAAGCTTGAAAAATTGACTTTATTGCATTGGAATATCTTTAATTATAATATGAAATAAAGGTTTGCCTACATGGGGATTGGGGATTGGGGATT
>JAWNBB010015532.1:0-16112 GCA_036325645.1 Balantidium ctenopharyngodoni
AATCCCCAATCCCCAATCCCCAACTAAAGGTTACTTTTCAAAATTAATTATCCTTCATTAGTGTATTTATTTATTATCTTTTGTACTATTATATCTTCTTTATCTATCTTAATTTCAAGATATTCATTTTTTTCTTGGTTTATTATCGGAAGCTTCAGGTCAGTAGTTGTATTTATTTAGGTGGAACTGTTTTTATCAATAGGAAGAGTTAGTCATGAAATTCCTTTTTTGCTTTTCTTCTTGACCTTAATTTATAGTTTAATAATACACTTCTTTTCCTTTTATCATCAACAAATCAAAGCGTTTCATCAAAAATCATTTTTCATTTTTTAGGCAATTCATTAATAATTATTGACTCTTTTCTTATTATTATTATCATTAATAACAACTAATAGAAGGAGGATACTCAAATCTCGAATAGCAAAGAAACCCAAAACATAAAATTGACACTACCTCATAAACACATAATTAGACAAATGAATGCATTGAAAAACAACCTTTTTGATTATTTCATATCATAAAAGATGCCTTAGATTATAAAAACAAGCAGTCCTCCATGAAGAAAAAGAAGCGAAGAGAAAACACAAAAAATGTTAAACCAAAAAACATTATGCTAAATATGAAAAAGCTAAATCATCTTAAATCACACTGACCAATCATTAAATGTTTCAAATGCGAAAAATGCGATTTAATAAAAACAGGTAAAATTGTTTTAACAAATCACATGCTCAACGAAAGGCTTTACAAAAAACCTAAAAACACCTAAGAGTTGTGGGTCTTTCGGAAAAATTCAAAGAATCTTAATGTCAAACACTACTTATATTTTGGCTAAAAAAATGGTCCACTCCGTTGAAACCCCTCTCACCAAATACTTTTGAATGAGGGCATTACCAAATTATCGCAAGAACATGTTCAATCTCAAGATACAAATATTAAAATCATCGTATCAGTATATCATTTCCAATCCATTTATGGCATACTTATTGCAGTATCATCAACAGGAAGAAATACAACGAGAACTTTTATTACTCCATTTTCTCTTAATATCTTTTAATTTTCTCATAAATCTCTGCTTGTAATTCCTCTTCCAAAAGCGCCACATTTCTTCTCCTGACATCTGTTTAACTCCAAATATCCATTGTATTAAGATATTTTATGATATTCAGAATAACTAACTCAATAAAAGAATACCTTTATACCCCGAAACATATATGTTTTCATTTACAATAAACATATCAGACAATCCATACATATTCAGCCTAAAACAGAGTCTGCATTCCTCTGTTATGCAATTCCATATTCTTACCGTTTTATCTACTGAGCAAGAAATTCAGCATTTGTCGGCACCCAAACATATTCCTGTTACATAGCTTGCATGTCCAGTAAAGTGATTAACCTCGCGATTATTAACTCAATCATAAAGACTTAACTCACCGTTTAAATATGAAATACCAAATCTATTCTTTCATTTCAAATAATGTGAATTTTTGTCCTTTCATCGTAGCACTGCATGAATATCTCTATCCGAAAAGGTTATCTCCCCGACTCATTTCATAGCTTTATAATTGAGAGTTTTTAATTCATTTTGCTCATTAGCGACTACTAATCAACCCTGCGGTAAAGGCACCATTGAGTTAACTGGACTATTCAAAGATTGAAACGTATAAGTTCAAGTATATGATTCAATATTCCATATTTTAACAGTGCAATCATCACTGCATGACGCAAGGGAATCATTGGGTAACTCATTGATAAAATTGACCGTTGAAGAATGGGATTTTAATGTGGTGATGCATTGAAAAGTGATTAAATTCCAAATCTTTAATGTTTTATCAAAGGATCCTGAGACTAATCTTTTATTATCATGTCATTCGAGAACCGTTTTCACTGAGTACTCATGTCCTTTCAATTCCTTCACCCCTCTACTATCTGAATTCGTGTCGAGTGAATTAAATATTAATATTTTCGCTTCGCTATCCCCAGTACAAACCCTGTCATCATGTCATTTTATTATTACATTGTACACGACTTTCGGATTGAAGTGATAGTTGTGAATATGGTAAAACGATTTAAAATTCGATATTTTATAGTACCGAGCGATATTGGGAGTACGTATGAAATGCAACGAAGGTCTGCTCAGTTTGCTTTGGTTGTGAAGATTATTGATACGAATTACTTGATGGAAAGTATCGGGCAGAGCATTAGTTAATGTACTTAATACCGTTTTATGTATTGATTTTATGATGTTAAGACTATCGTTGCGATCGGATCTACTTAGGAGTTGATTAGATATAATCTCTACATTGTTTATTATGGCATATGAGGGGGAGAATTCAGTTGCTCGATAATTTTGAAATAACAATCGAAGGAAATCAACGATTAAAGTATTTGTTTTCGAGTTTTTGTTATAATCTTCAATGATTTTGTTTTTAAATATATTTAGTTGATTTATTATGCTATTGATAAGAGTTTTCATCTTCGCATGTTTCTTCGCCATTTCAAGACTGTTTTGTTTTAATTGCTCTTCAATATTTTCTACCTTGTTAACACATCGTTTCCACGCTTCCTTAAGATTTATTATAATTGATTTACTTTTATTCCCATTACATGTGTGGGTTTTGCAGCATTCTTCGCAAAGGTCTTTTTTGCAAATTCAACACTTAAACGTTGTTTGTTTTATTTTATGCTGCAGACATTGTTTTAACGCATAAATATTTTTTAACGTGTTCTTATGGGAATCCCGCTTTGATAAATGTGATTTGTAGCAAAAATTACACATCCATTGCTTACAGTCAATGCAATAAATCGATTCTGATTGTTTATGAATGTTGCAGAGTTTAGTTTTGGCTTTTTGTAAGAATTGCTCCAGTGATATTGTTATTTGATTTCCCGTGCAAATGCAATTGAAATTCACGAAGAGATTACTAAATGTGTCAATATGAAAGGAGGTGATTGTTGGGATATTAAATTGGCATTTAGGACAGGAGAAATATTCAGATATCATTTAAATATATTTGCAATAAAATAAATTTGAAAATTTGATTTATTTTTGTACTTATTAACGCAGTGTTATTGATTTGATGAAATTGCATTATAAAATCAAAGAGTTCAGGCACAGTAAAGAGGGGGAGAGATGAAATGAAATGAAATGAGAAAATATGAAATTAAAAGCTAAGATGAATGAGGCAATGTAAATGGGATTTAATCTTTTAAATGATAAATATATAAACCAAATGGGTGAAGTGATAGAATAAAAAGAAGAAATTAAAAGGATAAAAAGGGTGTGAGGTGGTCGAGAAATTTGGTTCGTTAAACAAAAATTGTTACAACTAAAATAAAGAGGACATGGGGTATGAAAGGTGGAAATGCACTGAACATGAGATCAAATTTTAAAAAAAATAATCAAAAAGCTTGTAATAACTCAATGCAGAAATCATCTAAGAAGAAAACTGGTTCAAAACGAAAATGTGAGAAAGACTCAAAATAAAGTAAGAACGTTGTAAAGAAATATATATATACTTGGGGAATTTATAAATAGGAGAATACACCAGCATGAGAGCTTTACCTAATATACAACATGCCTCTGATCTTCATTTATAGTTTCGTGAACATGTAAAAAAACGATATATTATAATGGAGTGATTTATGCAGAACTACTTCCCACAGTTTACAAACATCCAATCGAAGTCATAGCCATATCAGGTACTGATGCTCCATATCAGGTACTGATGCTCCAAATCAGTTTTCGAAAAAAGATATTTTAAGCAATCAAAACCACCAGTTATATCCAAATATGAAACGACTATAAACTCATACCCATGAAACTCGTGAATTAAATCCGAAAATCAAAATGATCGAAATAACCAATGTTCAAATAAAAAATGATCTGATATTATTGTTCTCTTAAATACACCCTGCATAATTCCCACAAATTATCCGAAATAACATATAATAACATACCCTTGATTTATCCTTACACAAACTCTACAATTACCTTTTCCTTTTACCGCCCTACTTGGACACGAACTCAAAGGAACATGATATTAATGTAACCATAATAATATTGCCTCTTTAAATCTATATCAAAAAACCTATTTTTAATACTTCTCCCTCAATTATCACTGCAAATATTTAACCCTTACGTTTTACTACCTTAATGCAAGTGATTCCAAATAATTACAACAATAAATATATATTAACATAATGAACCATCTTGTCTCTTCGAATAAACACCTACTATAACTTCACCTTCTGCCACATGTTTTCATCATTCCGATATCCCTCAACCTTAAAACTTGATTCTTTCTGATAAATCTTCACACATTTTTTTGCTCCTGTCATCATTCACTTGCTATCAAGAACAATCTTCAACGCATCATCAATCATTCTCGGTAGAAGCATTTTAATCAACGGGCTACTTTCCTCAAGCCCAGGATTAGTATTCACTTCTAATAAAAACGGATTACATCTCCTATCAATAATAAAATCATACCCGAACAATTCAAAACAATTTTTTCTCCCATTTAAATTCAGCTTCCCTTTCACTGCAAGAGCGGTGATTCTCACTATATTAATTATCTTCGGGTAAATATCCCTCCGGAAGTTAATTTTACCATATGTCATATTATCAAGTTCCTTCTGAAAGTGTTCGAAAGGTATTTCATTTCCAATTGAAATTTTCGAGAAGTTCGAATTGTGTTTCTGTACGGAGTAGTTGGTCAAGTGCACGAATAAATCGTTGCTGTTGATATTGTAACTGTCACATGTTATTTTCAAATGACCTTCTTTAAACACGTAAACGTCGTGATTATCCGTGAACAGAACCCACAGGCGGATGTCAAATTTACGATACATGTAAAGTAATGGTTGCTCAATGTACTTTTGTATTATTATGTATTCCAACTTAGGAAGTTGCTTGGGACTTGAAGTACTATTAATTACATGATGAGGCTTCGTAGTAACGCTTTTGTCTATAGAAAATTGCTTACTTTCTTTTAGTCTGTTCATTTCACTTTTTATATCGTCTCAGCTATTGAATAGCTTGATACAACGTCCACGGTTTCAGTTCACCGGTTTGATTAACCATAGGTTCTTCCCTATGTAATGAGTTGAGGGTATTGACATTTTTTGTATTGTCCCCGACTTTTTGCTGAAGTTAACATTGAAGTAATTATAGTAATTGACTAAGGGATTTGAGTTATTTTCAATGATTTTCGGGAAATCGTTATAACACCGTTCTAAACCGTTCATTTGCTCCATATAGGCGCGTTTGTTTAATATTTGGAATACTACGGTTAACGGAAAGAAAGAGAATAAATCTATTTTTGTATATTCGCAATAGTTAAGGAGGTTGATAAAAAGCTTCATTTTATTTGATAATTCGGAGTGGTATTCGAAGTGGTTTACAAACTGTCCCAATTCTTCGCTTTTTTGAAAATTGATTTCACTGGAAAGAGGAACCCAAAATCAATTTGCGATTATTGGACATTCAGGGGCAACTGGTACCCATTTCGACCGGGTTAGAAGACACCGTTCGATAAGCTTACCGTTATTGTTAAGGGAGATATAATAGTTAAATTTACTGTTTTTGTCTTTTTTATTACTTCTTCTTCTGCTTCTCAAGTCCTTGGCTAATTGCTTCAATGGACTTTTAATACTCAACGACGATGATGGTAACGTTAAAGACTGATTAACAAACTTATCTTTAAAGCTTAATAGTTTAACGAATCCTTTGTTTCTACTAATATCGTCATTTTCTGAGAGGGATTTCATAGAAGTACTCGCCTTCTTTATTTTAGGCAGTTGCTTCATAGGTTGATTGCTTGATTTATTTATAACGAAAGTATCATTCTTTTGAATACTTATCGGGCTTTGATCGATAAACAAAGGGAATCGGACATTGAATCATCGTTTATAAAATGATTCATTCATTTGGTTTCAGTGCCGACCATCGCTAAACTGAAATTTAATTTTTGTTGCGTTTTTAAGTGTGTTGTTATTACATACCATATGCGAACCGCGATGAATTCCGGACTTCACTTGTGATCTTATATTGGTTGATTGGTTGGTATCGTGAACGAAAATAGGGTTTTTAATGGGTACGAAAGGGGTGACAATACTTGACTGCGGGATCTTCTTATAATACGAATGCTTTTTATTAACATCTTTCGAGTTTTGGGAGTTAATGTCTTTATCATGGATTGTTATCCGATTTCATTTTGGAGAGGTGATAATATTAGATAAGTATTGGAAATTTGAACGCAATGGATTAGAATGAGCTATTTGTGACCCTTTTGAGACGGAATCTTTAGGGAAATCACTTGTTGACATCTTTGTTTTCTTTTCTGTTTTAATATTATTATTTAAATTAATAGAGTTTATCATCGCTGTTAAATATTAAAACCACGATCTTTCGGAGAAGAAATGAGATATTTAATAAAGGAAAATGATGATTTTGTTATTATAATAAATGTGTGTGAAAAATATTATTATTATTATTATTAGTTTGATACATTGAGAACTTTACTGAATAGATACTGTCACAACATTAGACATGGTGTCGAGTCCATGAAAGTGGAAGATTACTTTCCTTGTGAAACCACCCCTAAGATTTGTGAGTGAAGATAAACAATGATAAACTGCAATAGTATGAATTATTCTCACTTTTCAAATTCGTTATCTATAATTTCAATTTATTTTGTCAGATTTTCCTTTTTATTCTTTCATATTAAAGTATCTCACACACTTTAACGACTCGTCTTTCCAAATTGTCTGTCTTTTGATAATACCTTATTTTTCTCCTCATTCTTCTGTTTTATAAAGGTATTTTTGTTTGGATGAAATAATATATCCGTACTATAATATAAGACTAAAATATGTTTAAAACATATAAGAAATTCATGCTCTTAACTCATTAGGAAATAATTTTATTGTTTAAAAAAAAAACACAATAATTGCACAATTTTAATTCCTTATTTGCAATCGGTTTCACTGACGCCTTTGACGCTTTTGATGAAATTCCATTTTATATCAGATTAATATTTAAGAACGTCTCTTATCTTCTTAAAGAATTTCCCGTCTTTATCACATTTTTTTTCCTCAGTACAATTTATTCGCGAACCCTGAAACCACGTCGTTCGAATCACATCTCCAGGTGACATTGATATCATTTTCATTGAAGATACTCCAATAAAATGCTTATTTGCTTAGTCTAAAACTGGTTTCGACATTCCTTTATTTATAAAATACATCTATCAAACTGCAACATTTACAATTACATTAGAACGCTCCATCAACATAACTTGCAACTGAAACAACATTTAATATACCCACAACATCATTTGATATTTTAACCTTTATTGAAAAATAACAAATATCAATTTGAGATTTAACATTCGGTGAATATTTGATAGTAATGTGAGAACATTTTGTTACGAGTTTATCATTAATTAACCATAAAATACCCTTATTCAAATCATCATATTCACCTCCTCATCCTATACCCTCAATTCATAGACCCAGTTATTCTTGACGATAATTTCGATATATTTCTTAATCTCATCCATCTGAATCAGTACATCTTTTAATCCTATAATGATCAGTTTCATTTTCGCCCGTGTAAAGGCGACATTGATCCGTGCTCAATCACTTAACAGTTTAGTGTTGTTATCGGTTTTAACAAACGAGAGAATGATAATATCTTTCTCACTTCCCTGGCTTTTATCGATCGTGTAAATATTATTCTGATTAAACCCTTTCAAATACTTCCTTAACATCAATTCCTGAGCTTTATATGGAGTGATAATCCCGATATTATCCGTATTATATCCTACAGTTTTAACTTCCCTGATTATCTCCTCAATCAACTCACACTCCTTTACATTTGAGTCTTTGGAGCTTTTTAAAACGGAGTCTTCAACTGTGTTCATATAGTCCACAAAAACGACTTTCCATTTTGTTTGGAAAATATCATTGACCCACGCGGTTTTGATATTGAGAAAATTCCGAAATTTGCAGACGAGTTTTTCAATATGTTTACTCCCGCATTTCATTTTGTTATTATACACGCATTCATTACTCAGCTCGAGGATGTCACCGTTCATTCGATATTGACAGGTGAATTCGGTAACTGGTCCTGCATCTTCTTCGAGATCAGCGTATTCGTTATTTTCACGGGTTAATCTCTGGAAGATCCCTTCGTTAATACTTTTCGAATTTTGTGTCAAATGGAACTCATCGACTATGACCTGGCTCTTCCCTTGATATTTATTTTGTTCCGACAATAGCAAAGCACCAAGTTGATTTGGATCTCCAACTAAAATAAATTTTCTACTCAATAACAAAGGGCCTAATAATTCAGCATCGTGTGCTTGGCACACTTCGTCAATGATAGTGTAATCAAACTCCATATTCGTGAATATTTTATTCGCGACTCCCAGACAAGTTGTCGCGTATATCCTAGTAGAAGAGTAAAATTGATTCCATTGATCATACGTTGCATACGTTTTCGGAGTGACCACATTCTTAAGCACTTCCTTGTTGACAGAGTTGACGTTGTTTGTAATGCGTTTAAATTCGATACTGTTATTCTGTCACTTTATGCAAGTATTGTCAACTGCGGTGTTAGTGTGAGATGCGAAAAGGATTCTTGCGTTCGGATAAAAATTCGATCACATGTCAATTCAAAGTGCGATGAACATCGTCTTTCCTGTTCCAGGATATCCTTTGATAAGGCAATAGTCAGTGCATGCTATTGATTTCATTATTGCAATTTGCTGATTTCGATTAAGCATGCTAAAAGGAATTTGGTAGTTTTTATTGATAAAATCCGTTAATGTATCCTCGAATTCCTTCGAGGTTTCGAATTGAGGACGTTGCTTGAATATTCAATTCTGTTGTAGATTCATTATTATTTGATTGTCGTTTGATAATATTGAGCTGCAGCAAAGCGTAAGAAGATTCCCGCGGAAGATGTTAAACGAATACTTCGAGTATGTATCTAATACACGCAAATAAAGCTGTTTCCCTGCAATGTCTCGATTATCTCACCGATGAAACACTTCATACGTCGTGTTTGATAAATAATGCTTTAACACTGATATCGTAACGCGGTTCGGAGTGGGTTTGCTAATGATAATCCCTTTAATTTCCTTTTTTGTAACCGGTTCGTATATTATGAAATTATCGCTGATCTCACTGAACTGACTTATTATGTACCTACTACAACTATCACTGTTTTTCGACACATCTTCCATGGTTACAGGCTTTTCCAGGTCGAAAATAAACGCCAAATTCCTTTCCTCAACACAGGCGATGTTGTAACTGATGTAAAGGTCATTTTCGGTTTTCATTAACGCCATCCGCTTTTTTTCTCTGATCGTGAAATACTTTTGCTCATTGTTCATCAACTCGTAGTTGTATTTAAAATATTCTTTGATTTCCTTTGGCATTTCACCGTTGTCCCCATTGAGAGAATCAACGTTCGGGACGTTTCTAATATCGTCTTCGTAGACTCTGTTCAAAGAAAAGCAGATTTCTTTTGAAAAGCACCAACGACAATCCCGATTAAGTTTCGTGTTGTATTGCTTATACATTATCTCATTTCCTAGTTCGGCTTTTTTTATATTTTTGACAATGTTATTCCGGGTGATGATACTTATGTGCAGTATTTCCTTATATTTTTCTATATCGATATTGGCGATCTCCCCGCTCTTTCAATACGAAATAATACCGAAATCGCATCTGCTTTTAAAGAACTCTGTTAAGATCATTGAATAAATACAAACTTGCATTTTGTCCATATCGCTGGGTTTCCCTGTTTTTATTTCGAAAGGCACAATTGGCTTTTGTTTTGTACTAACAATAGCGTCGATTCATCCTCTTATGCCATAACTTGGGCTCTGGTATAATTTCTCACAGCCGATTGTATTTGATACCTTGCAGTCACTGCTATTGCAGGATGAATCGCAAAATAAGATACTGAAAGTATCGATGATCTGATTAAGGAACCCCATGCACGATTTGAATACATTTTCCTTGCTCTCTCTTCAAACTATCATGTCCAGGGCATATTCCTCAAGTATCTCATTTATCGTTGTAATTAATTTATTCCTATCTAGTCCTGTTTTTACGTACTTGTAAAACTCGAGCAATTGCTTCTCGAAAGCAGCGTGGAGAACGTTACCAATGATTGCGAGGAACGATAACGTTGAGTTTTGTCGAATGGAAATATTAAATTGCTCACGCAGAATCGCTTGACGGAGGCAGTTCACACCATTTTTTATTTGCGTTGGTGATAAAAGTACTTCTGGTTCAAGAATAAGAATATTATCTAATCACCCGTTTGTGAAGGTCAGTTTCGTGTGATTACTAACAATAAACGAATTCTTATTCTCATCGTATGTAGCGACGGAAAGAAATATTTTATCATTTACATCTCAAATACAGTCGCACCAGTTGTTGATTAATGTCACAACGATCTTTTTTGATTTTGGGTATATTTGTGGTTCTTTGTTTTCACCCTGACCCTGACTTAGGTCCGATGAATCACCAGGGACGCATTCTACGACAATAAGTTTCTGCTGATTTTGTGTTGATGTATCTATTTCAATGATTTTGAAGTAGCCTTGAAGATGGGGACTTGTTTCAGGGGTGGATTTTAGCTTTGACTGATTATCATTATTTGTGAATATGTCATTGAAACGGGTTTTGTTTTTGGATTCATCGCAAGTTGTTTGAGTGTTAATATTTTCAGATTCAGTTGAGGTGAACATTTTAATTTAAAAATTTTAAAAATGATTTAAATGAATTTATGTAAATTAGAAATAATAAATACAGAAATTTGAGGTTCCTCAGAAAGAAAAATGAGTTTGAGGGCTATGGAAATAAATGATTTCGTTTCAAATGATGATGTTGTGGGTACTTGGACAGGAATGATAATGATAGGATTATCGGAAGAAACAAGAACAAACGATGTGAGAAAAAATGAATTCTCATTTTTTTTTTGGCTACAGTTAAGTGGACTGAAATATTGGTGCCCCTGTGATTGCAAAAGATTATCATTGTGAATACGCGAAAGCAATGGGTATTTTATGTTTTATATTGTGAATATTAAGTCTTATTAATATTTGAAATAGGTGAATTTAAAATGAAACTGTCGGAAACATCTGACATTTTATCAAAGATATTCTAATGTCTTTCTTTAATAATCAAGTTGCAATGTTGTACAATCAAGTAAAGATAATAACTTTCTTTTATATATAAAGCGCCATATTTTTCTAGTATCTTCTACTTTTACATTACTGTTGATTTTATTTTCCATTTTCATGTTTTACAATTCTAATGATTGTCATTATAATCGCATCGTTTTTGTTTTGAGGACTTCACTTGGTCATTACTGTACTGTGAAGGCTAAAACATGAGTTGATCTATGTTTTAATGATATAAATGATTATATATAATAATAATAATAATAATAATAATAATTTACATCATAAATATAGCGATTAGCTTCATTCATCATAATGTATAAGTGCAGTTATAAAATACGTAAAAAAACAGTCGGATACACAAAACACATTTAAGTCTAACTCAAATATTTAAATATTATCAATAAAATGTATAATAAGTAAAAACGTGAGGAGAATGAATTAACCTGAAAACCTAAATCTTTCCCTGTTGAATCAACGAGTTGTCTATAAAATGATAAACATAATTTCCATTAAATCTTTCAAATAATAAATAACAAAGATGTAATAATATTATAAATAACTAACATAATTCCTTAATAAAAATACAAAACAAACGTTATAATTCACAACATAATCATAAAATCAATGACAAGTTCAAATAATGGAAACAAGTGAAAATAATCTTCAAGCGCAATGTATCTCTATCTAAAGAATAAAATAATTTTCAATCACATTAAGATATGATTTTTATTTCAATTTGTGATATTTCCAACACTTAGTTAGTATTAGAAAAGAAACCTTATGAATAATCCCTAAACTTTAAACTCTCATCATATTTTAGTCGCACTTACCTTCTTAGTGAACCAATCAACAAATGAACCTTCAATTTTCATCAATCGTTTAATGTAAATAACCTCATTCACAGTCACCCTCTGTGCTCATCTACACGAGAGCAAGTGACTGCATTTTAACAAAATAATTAATTTCTTTTTCTCAAACATGTTTTACTTCCTAACTCTTGATTATTTAATATAATACAGATTAAAAATGGACAATCTTACCCAATTATACGACAGCACAGCTTTATCTCAAATCCCAACAGGATGAACCTCTCCACAGGCAAATTATAAAGATCTCATTCAGAATTTTCATCATTGAGAATACTGTTTTCTCACTCAACAAAAAACCTGAAACCGCTCCAAAATAAACAAAACCCTCAAAATCGATATTATGGATTTATCCCGTTATCTCACCTTTCCTCTCGTATTCACTCAATGCATTTGCAATTACATTAACCACTCAACAACCGAGAAATCGATCTCCTACGAAAACTATATCAACTTCACTTCTCTTCTCCTCTCCACTGAACTCGAAGATAAAATCAAATTCACTTTTGATTTCTTTAATTTTAATTATAATTGCTATATTTACTACAAAGATGTCAGAATGTTACTCGAATATATTTATATTTTCGATCTGTGCACTGATATTAATCTGATAGTGAAGGCAGTGGAAGAGTGATTTGGGGATAAAGAAATGTTATCGTTCGAGCGATTCAGGCATAAGATCATTCATAAAACAAGTGATATAATATACTGACTGTTATTGGTGTTTTATAATCATAAAAGGTATAATTATGACATTCTTAATTTTATTGAAAACACCAATAATACAAATACTTTTCTATTTGCCACTTTGAAAGACTCGACTCAAATCGAGAAGACGTTGTATTTTGATATTAAGGATGGGAAGGATAAAGTGAGGTTGAAGCCAACGACAAAAATCAAAAGTTTTTTATTGAATAACTATGATATTGATTTAGGAAAAATGCTTAGTTTGCAGGGATTGTGAGGCAGTTTCGCCGGGAACAGTTACAATTATTCTTTTATGAGTGCGATGTCAGGTAAATATGATGACAACGAAGAAGGCGATAATATCAATGATAATGATCTATGAGAATGAAATGATTTTGAAAAGGATTTTGTATTCGTTCGAGACAAGTTATTGCAAGGTTGCATTGACATTGATCCGAACACCAAAGATAACCAAGAAAACAAATATGCAGAGTTATACTGTCCGCAAGACTGTATACTAAAGAGTGGAAAGTTTGTTTCATTGAACGCCTCGAAAAATATCCCTATGAATAGTTATAATAGTAAAGATAACACGACTTGATCTATGAACAACGACCAAGAAAACACAAATAACACTAATATTAACTTATTTTTTTCCAATCGAGCCATACCAATGCTAAGTCAGTGAGGGTTGCAACAAAATGATGAAACCAACAATAACGTTAGCAATACATGACTATGGAATAAAAAATCATCGAGATTTATTCCGAATTTGATAATAACAAGGAATGTCACACCGACGACTTCCATTAAAATCGTAAGCAATAATAATGTTCCTTTTACTGGGATAACCTCTCCCGTGGGGAACCACTCGACAAAAATGAAGATATCTCCGTGACTGGGATATGACAAAAACATCGGGAATTGTTGTTCAATGAACAATTTCACTGAAATATCAATGAACTCCATGAAAGAAATCGTTGATAACTCTAGTATTTTGTTCCTCAAAAAAAAGAATTCTTGAAAGCAATATCACTACTCCTTATTCGGTGATTACTGAATCTGATATAATTATATCAGTGAAAAGATAATAATCAAGTTCTTCATCCCACTAAAAAACACCTTTATTGTATCGCACTCTGAAAAGGAGAAGATAGAAAATACAACTTACCATTGAATTAAAATCTTCAACACAACCTTCGGAAATAAGAACGACTTATCTTTATGCTTTTACTTCCAGAACTGAATAAATCAAATCGATTTGATTAAGACGATCACCCTGAAAACCGGATACAAAGACTTGTCGAAAATTTATACTTCTATAAAACCAATCGGCAACGGTGCCTTTGGTTCGATTCGCTTAATGAAGGATAAAGCAACGAATAAATCCTATGCTTTAAAGAAAATATCGCTTTGTACAAATAATAAAATTGAATATACATCAGCATTTATCGAGAAGGATATCGCAACGTTTCTTATCAAATATAAAACGGTTTACAAGGACAACCTAGATCCAGCCTTCTCACATATCATAGAATTCTTCGACGTGATTGAAACGAGCGAACATTTATACTTTATTATGGAATATGTACAGACAGGGTCACTCAGAGATTACATCAGAAAATGCGATAAATTATTAAGCCCGAATGATATCCTAGGCTGAGCAAAACAAATTTTTAAGGGGCTTGCGTTCATTCAATCCTATGGTATATGACACAGAGATATCAAATTGGAAAATATTTGAATTGATAAGGATAACCATGCAAAAATAATCGACTTCGGATTAGGGAAAGTAATGACTCCTTTCGCAACAACAAATGAACCGTTTGGTACTATCGTTTACACCGCCCCGGAAATATGAACCAACTGCAAATATAATTTCACAGTTGATAACTGGAGCGTGGGAGTGATCCTATATTACCTCTATTTCGGTGAAATACCTTTCAATATCAAGGGTAACGAAACCCGAGCGCAGACGTCTGAAAAAATCGTAAACAATCAATGAATTTGAAAAATAGATCAAGAATCAAAAAGGCAGAAAAATTATAAATACACAATAATAAACGTAATTGCAGCTTGTTTACTGAAAAATGGAAATCAGAGGCTAAGCTCGGAAGAGCTTAGCCGAATGATTAATCTTTAAGTATAATTAAGTGTTTGTTATTAACGTAAAGAGCCGCTAATGATGAAACAGCTCGAAGTTAATCCTTATTGTATTAATGTTCCAATAGAAAATTGTTTTAAATCTTTATAAGAGTTAAAGACTTAAAGATATGATGATATGAATATCTATATATATATATTATTGCTTTTGTATTCAATGTAAAGAATCTTTGTTTCGGATAATTTCATCGGTTTGAGATTTCTGACTTTTTAGATGATTGAGAGAGAATTTTTAAGTGTTATATGACATATAATTAACTGATTTAAAATAATTTATAAATTACGAATTAAATAAGATACTTAATAATTAAATGTTGTTTTTAGATGTTTGAAGGGTTAATGATTAATTGAGTTAGATCAACAAGGAAATTAAGTGGAAAAAAAGGAATTGATTTGAATTAGGATATGGAACATTACTGGGGTATCAATGTAAGAATTGATACTGGGAAGATAGAGAGGTATTCGGTCTCAATGATGTATGGAAAGTATTAAGGGTTTATTAATGAGTAGAGGTAATAATAACGGATGATGATTTAAATCAATGATGAGTTAATGAGAAAGCAGTGATGATTCACAAAAAAGATATGCAAAAGTCAGAATAAAATGTATGAAGAAATAACAATATGTTATATACGCATTAATTTTCCTGAATCAGATGGGTTCTTTGATGAACGGAATTCCATTGTAGAGAAGTTCAAAGAATTATACTGGAATAACAATTAAAAATATAAAAATAATGTTAATACATTACAAACACGAGAAATTGCAGAGAAAACGATAATCAAACGATTCTGACAATTATGAACACAAAATGTTGAACAGACCAAAGTAATGAATATCCTTGATAGATTATATACAATACAAAAAGTGATTACAAGAATAGCCATTCTGAGTGTACCTAGTTATGTTTTTTGAGATAATTAAATCTGTATTAAACGAACATTTTTTCCGCTCTAATCTTCATAGTATCACTTCTGCTTCAATGACTTTCCTTATTTAATAAACTCTATCTTCACTCCTAAATACCAAAATCTACTCAATACTTTCTTTAATTCGCTTAAAGGAAATGGTACTATTATTGATGTGATTGATGAAGTTTTGATAATTTTTAAAACATAATTTGCTTACTTAATGCTTAATGTAATAAAATAAAAAGCATTTACTTGGGGATTGGGGATTGGGGATT
>JAWNBB010015544.1:0-13615 GCA_036325645.1 Balantidium ctenopharyngodoni
AATCCCCAATCCCCAATCCCCATTTCAATAGCCATATCTGTAAGACTTTTTTTTTTATATTTCCTCAACTTTTAGTATCATAAAATACTATAATACGTTATTCTCGATTATCTAAATAAGTATAATTCTTTATTTAAGAGTAAACAATATCATCATCTAACCTGTACACATTCAAAACTATGAGGTAAACAATAGAAAACATTTTATTTAATTATCTACTTCGTAAGCGTTTTGATGTACCTCTTAAAACAATCTCTTTGTAGCTAAACAAAGATCTTATGCAAATATATTCTCATAATTCTACATTCTAAAAGAATAAAACTTCACAACTTTTATTTGTTTTTAACTTTAACTGAGTACAATTCACAGTTCAGCTTTACATTTTCCTATTTCCACATCTAATGTTCAGGGAAGTTTAAATAAATAAAAGAAAAATGAATTTAACTACCCAACACCATTTTATATTTCTGGTGAAGTATTACTAATTTGCTTTTTTCATTCACTTCTTTTTATTCCTTATTATTCTGAAGAGTACCTCGAAGATAAAACAACTTTATTATCTCATTATTACTGTCCACGTATTTAAACTTCATATTTTCTTTTTAATAACGCTCTTCTTCCGTGACATAACATTATATCATTGACTTCTCTCTCAGACTGATACCTGAGATCATTCATCATTATATATTTTCCTAACAATCACAATGCTATTCCACCTTCCTATTGTGTCGCACAATTATCTTTAATAATCCCTTATCACCCCTATTTGCCTCTTTAAATAACACAAACCCACATTGTATATATAATTCATCGCATAACCCTATTTAATCAGCCTTTATGTTATATACACTAATATTAAATAATTTTATTTTACGTATGAAATATCCTAAAATCATTTCCAAATTATAATTAAAAAAATGAGTTCCAAGAAAACCAAACTCCTAATTACGATCACTTATTTATGATGAATAATCCTTCAACTTCAGTATACGCGGGTCAAGTCCCAAACGGTCTACCCCGATTTCTTCAGCGTAAACGACCAACCATTTGTAGACGATCTCGGAAGCACAGTCCAAATCTACAAAACAGGATATTTTACGAACAATCCAAATGCGCAATTGGTTTATTTACAGAAATATGGTATCACCTACCCTCCAGATTGAACTGTAAGTTCCTTTTTTTAATGCCATCTTATGATATGCTTTAGTGTGATGGATCACACGCTGTAGACAATACAAATGCAAATGAGTTTATTAAAGAATTAATTAAAAAACGAGATTCAACACTCGGCGATCAAAACCAATCGGAATTGGAAACATTGTTTCAGTTCACAGTTAGCGGGGTTTCAATGAAATCCTGATGGCCGATAATTCAAATAGATAACAACACAATATATACAATTACCCACACATTTCCGGTGATCGGACAAGGAAATATCAATGTTTCAATTAATGTTGCGAATGATGATCCTATGAATGCTACCAAAGTCTGCGAGAATATCGTTGTTAATGGTAAAGTTGTTTATGTCAAGTGAATAGTAACCTCACCGAATCGCACGAGCATGAAAATATTATGCGATAATCAAAAAACAACGAAGACTGTGGCTAATCCTCTCTCGGAAAAGAATTTCGACATTATTGTTTCTAGCACAGGTTCCAATACAATCTATCTTTCGCATTATTGAATAACAATTGATTTTAGTACATCTACTACGTATACATATAATGGGTTGACTACTTGCACAGTCAGCGAGGAGTGCTTTCAAGGATTCATGTGCAATGGAGGTAAATGTGTAAGATGCCATTCAAGTTGCTTGTATTGTGATGCGGATGCTTCATCACCGGTCGCGGCGAATTCGTGTCGTAAGTGCGGTGTGTGAAGTGCAGCTTATGATGATGTATCTGCTGTTTGTACGAGTCAGTATACTGATATAACGCAATTTGAAAATATTAAAATCACGGATATTCCCCCACCGAGAACAAACCGCGTTACATTAGGAACTTGGGTATTTGTCTCGGATGTCGAGAAAATGAAGACATCGAATAACTATTTCAGTATCTCAGTAAAGGACTTTTTGATGCTTTCCTTCAGCGCTGCCGGGGCAGAATCAATGAATGTGAACTGTGATACATATATCAAATACATTCCAAATATCGAAGAACAGACATCCTACGTTGATTACAATAATAAATTCGCAGCGAATAAGGATACAAATAGGCTTACAAACACAGTCAGTTCAATCAAAGCGCGGTGGTTTTGGGCCCAGTGTGCAATGAGTTTTGACCATTCCGAATTTTACATCAATACAATCAAAAACAACGCTGACAATTATCAGAAATTACCTTTAGTAAAAGAGAAACTATACGATCTAATTCTAAACGACGTGTACTTCAGAACGATATTCCCAGGAGGAGTCACCCAGCAGCTCCTCGTGAACAACGGAAAAAATTTACGAGGGTTCACCAAGGTATACTTACGTAACTTGATTTTATTCCAAGAGTATTTACCTTATCAAATACATTTCATGTACCACGATTTCTACAAAATATTCGGAGCCGAATTGTATCCGGAATTGATTTTCGTTCTCCCGTTTTACCCTTTCGAACGACTCGCAAGCAATTATCAAACTAAATATTACACTTCAAATAAACCAGTCACAACTCTAACTTGATTCCAAGCGGCAGGAACTATCGATATCAGTGCACCGAAAAATTTTAAACGTTTACCTTGATTGGAGAAAAACTCCAAATTCTCGGACGTTACATGAGAAGTCACTCAATGATGAACAGGTACCGCAAATAACGCCATAAATTTCGAAGACATGAAATCGATTAAATGTGGGAACGGATATTGGTTGAACATAAATACATTTGTCTGTTATACCGGATGTGAGGAAAATAGAATAACGTACCCAGGTGTAGGTACCAATCAAGGGTATTGCAATTACGTTTGCACCTCATCTATGAGGTGCCCAAATAGCCTCATGAGCGATTTATTCACATATCACGATCCGTATTCAACAACCGCAAATTTTTGCACGAACTCCGCGTTTTATACACTATACTACAGCTGCGCCGATAAAACATTCGACTACTCGTTATACTTTTCTTCATATTTCACCACGGGGAATATCGTGCTTAAGAACCTTCCCGGATTAACATCATACTTTATCGAGTTGTGGTATTATCCAGATTTCTATTTGCCGAAGCGTATTAATAATATTTATTTCAAGGCGGTTAAAAATTATATCTTTTACTCAAACGCAATCAGAATATTTTTAAATTCGCAAGGCTATCACCAGGAGACCTCGCAAGGATCGAATCTATTGCAGAATCAATATGCAATCCAACCTTACGAATGGAACAAAATCGTAGCGATTGTTAAGTATAATCGGTGAAAAACACAGATTAATTTATCAATTTCAATCAACAATAACATCCAAAGTTTAAGCATTGTCACGAAGAACTCCACCGGTGAAGACGAGTTTAAATTGAGTTACATCATATTTTGTCAGTCTGTTGATAATTCGTGTCTGGTACCGAATGTGGAATGGGCGAGCGGGTTCTACAAAAATCTCAGGATATGGGACGGTAATTGAAGCCATTACTATTCGGGGATTAATTACGATATTTATTATCCCTCATTGACTAAACGAACAGACGCTATTAAAGGGTATTATCCCTGATCGAAGTTTTATTTCGCGGATAATAAAATCTACGACCCAAAATACATGACCATTGACAATTGGCAAAATCCGGTAGATATGAACGACTTGCAAGACTGGACGATTTCCTGGCGGCTACCACTATGGAACTATTCATCGAAATTCGATTATATCGCCACCCTAAAACCTCAATGAGGATTCTATTTAGATAAAGATGGGTCGTTGGCTGCTAAGCCTTGTACCACCGGTTGCGCGCGGTGCTGGGCAAGTGATGAATGTTATTCATGTAAAACTGGATACATTTGATTCTTTCGGACATGTAAAGTCGCAAATAATTTCTTTTTAAAATCGCCTTCCTCCAACAGCGTTGGTAAAATCAACTGATTAAAGACGATAGTAATCTCCAAACAAGCGACGATAACGATATGGATCAAAGTGTTCGGTTTCGAAAACCCTCAAGGGACGATCATTCAATACAGCAACAATTTGGATTTGTATTATAACAGTGATGATAAAATCAGTCTCTTCGGATTGAATTTACGAAACGATAAAAACAACAATCAAATCGTTTCAAATGTCCGAGACTTCCGCGATCTCTTCGGGCAATGGGTGTTCATATCTCTCGCGTTGTACGACGACACGTCAAAGCAACATTATTTCCCGAGAATGATGAAATTCGAAGTAAATGACATTTCATATGCAATCAATTACGATAACTTAGGCACGAGTCCGTCATGACAAGATTTCGGAATATCCGATGATTTCTACGGATTCATTTATGATTGAAGGGTGTATAGTACCTACATTAGTGGAGCGTATAATTATAATATTAACAAGTCCTCACCGGAATTAAATTTCCCATCTCCGATACTGTGAGGCGATAGAATTTATTTCCCGATGGGAAGCAACAATGAGAATTGCTATCGTTCCGATGATTTTAGGGAAACGATCAAGTATAATTGTGAACCGGATTACGATGATAGGTTTAATTTAGCGTGTAGTTCATATGATAGTTATGTTGTCGGTACGGTTACCGCGAGCTGTAGAACGAGATGTCCCAGTACTTGTAGAAATAAGTGCGTTGGTAGTGCTCAGGATCAGTGTGCATGTTTGATTACAAATTACAATTCTCAAATGTTCTTCAGAAATGAAGAGAAGCATTACTGTAAAAAATATGACTACATAAACTGGGCGAAAGCCGATCAAATGGTACTGAAGCCGGTGTTGACCGCGAAAATGACAAAGCGATATACTTTACAATTCTGGTTCTATGCCTATACTTATATGCCGAATATCTTCGGAGGGTGAATTGTGAGTTGGGAAGGCCATAACGAAATACAAGTGACAAATAAAAATAATAACAATGAATATACTTTCACGTGTATTCCTTATATCCCTTACAGACCGGAAGATGCCACCGAAAGATGATCCACGACAATTACGATCAATAAATGGAATTTCGTTTCTTGTGCAACGGCGTTTGAATTCAGAACGCAATATATAAATACAAACAATGATAATCCTTACAAATATAACACACCTCTCAAAGTCTGAGATCACCCGTACCCATCGAAAATGTGAAGTGAAACATCCACGTTAACAATCACGGATTTGACCGGTCCAGAGTATGAAGAATGGGGTGTTTTGTTTTATAGTCAAATACATTTATGGTCCGAGGCGTATTTCAACTCGGAATTCTTGAGCAGAATAAACATAGTAACACCTACTCTCTTCCCCTATTGATTAAACACGTGGGAGCCGCGGTATCAAGAAAACGCGAATTTTGAGAACCATGAAGTCATCGATATCGCAGGCGTCGCAGAAAATAATTTCGTTAAGAATGGAGGCAAAATCGGAGTAAACATAGTCGATGAAAGCACTTATGTTGAATGATTCGCCGAGCTTTGCAAAGATGAAGGAGAGTATTTCGATATCACGACGAGAACGTGTTTAAAATTCACAGATTTAAGTAAAATGGCTGATTTTCAATTCACGAATATTCCGCCTTCTTATAGCGGGAACTACGCCCTCGGGACTTGGTTTTTCACTGAGAATTTCGATCGAATGAGCACTGGGTTAAGTATCATATGGAAAAGACATTTACAAGTGACAATCGTGAAACAAGACGATGGGTTATATGCGATGTGTTTCCCTCAGGAGTATTATCTCAAAGACGAGATCCCGAATATACCGATTAGTGCAAGATATAACGCAGCGTTGAATAAAGATAAAATGAACTACGGCGCTGTCTCCGGGGTGTGGATCTGGGTGATGTGCAGTGTCTCATTTTACAACCAAGAATACTATGTCAACCCAAGTGTAAAGCAGAAATTATACACAGAGCATTGATACGACGCGGAGTACTCGATCTACCCGTTACGGTATTATATCAGTCAGATCAATTACTCAAGCTTCTTGAAGTTCGAAAACGTGGCGAATACGTTAAAAATCTACTTCAGAAGCGTCCAATTGTTCCAAGACTATATTCCACCGGAGTATGATTTCAGATACATGGATTGATATGAACTCAGCAGCGGACAAATGCCGTCTTTGGTCATGGTTTGCAACTTCGCGAATAACGCTGATAGCACGACAGAAGCGAATGTTAAGTTATTAAAGTATAAAACATTTAGTCCCACGGAAACCCTTCAACAAGTCCGGTTGGTCGGTCAAGCAAAGGAATGAAGTGCGAACTTCGTGTTTTTACCGTGATGTAATCCGCTCAGTATCGAAAAATATGACGAGGCGAAAAATCTTTGCGTTCCCATTGCGCTTTGCGAAAAGACCGCGATAAACGCCAGTCATTGCATGGGGGAAGCAACGCCTTTAACATGTTGAGAAAATTATTTTATTAGAATAGATCCCACTACAAATGCGATAACATGTGCGACATCCTGCGCGCAAGATATGATCCGCGCGCCGGGAACAAAGACCACTCAAGGTATCTGCAGTACAAACTGCAAAGGCACTTTAATCAACGAATTACTCGCAAGTTCAAACTGTCCAAGTAATGATTTAACAAATTATAGTACTGGGTTCACATGCAGCGATACCAAAATATCATATTATTGCATCGAGAACACCAAAGTAGCCAACTCAGCGCTTTATATCAACAGATGTTATCAACATCCGAACTTCTTCCGCGCGATATCCAACGGAAGTAAACAGAAATTCTCAAGTGGATACTTTTATGAATTCTGGTTCAAGTTAGACACTGTAAATAATAATTGTGCACGAACGTTTACTCGAGAACATTATCTCTACTCCACCCCACATGCGATTTATATGGATAGTTCGACATCGGAGTGGATCTATGAAATAATCGGCGCGGGTCGATCACACTCTCTTGAAGGTATTAATACATTTGAATGGAATAGAATTATTATCAGGACAACCCTCGCGACGCTCGGTCAAAGTGTAAAGGTCTTTGTGAATTATAAACTAGCGCAACCCGATGTTACCTTTACCGGAATCCCCTCGATCACGAATATGCAATTACAGTTCATTTCATTTTGTTCATCCAGTGTCAACGGTAACTGTACGAGCGGAGGAGCAGCTCAAATAAATTGGGGAAGTGCGTATTATCGTAACATCCGAGTTTGGGATTGATTAAGTTCGTCCGAGAAAGTGCTTCAAACATTTACGAATGAACAGTTCACAGAAATACCGAAAAGCTTAATACTCTACTACCCACTCACCATAGACAAAATCGATTTGAATGTCCTTAAAGACATCGTTAGCGGTACCGACAGTATCCAAGCGACTCATACCTCAACGGGAAACTTCAAATCTTCTGATAATTATTCATTTTATAACTACGCGATTAACTTCGATTGGGGTAAAAACAGCGAAGGAAATTGGAATAAATATATCGCAAGTATGGATACTTCCAATAATATTACGCCACAGGATTGCAACCTGCACTGTCGGAGATGCTACAGTGGCGCCATCACATATTGTTATGAGTGCGATAGCGGATATGTTCTCATCGAACAGACATGTACAAGTGTAACAGGGGATTATCTCAAGTTACCCGTCCCGGGAGAAAAAGCAAGTGTTAGTATAAAAATCCAAGGCGCTGAATTGACGAAATTTAACTGGAATAATTTCACAATTACTTTCTATATGAAATTTTTAGGCGTTCTCCTCAGTGGAACATCGAGTCAACCCAACTTCCTGGAACTGAACGCTAACACTTACTTAGCTTATGATATTGCGACGACGAATCTTATTATGCTCCAGTCGAATAACGTGGCCTTCCGGGATAAGAATTTCAGTAAATATTTCGGTTCGTGGATTCAAGTCAGCATTGGTATTCATAAGTCAATCAACCATGAGGTTTACCCACATATATTCACTCTCTCTGTGAACCGGGAAGACATACCGTTTACAACGTCATACAAAATCCCCGACAGTGGTATTGTGGTTGATCACCTTATATTTGGGTATGAAGTTATCGCTTGAATATATAAACTCTACATATACAATCACTTCTATCAAGGAGCTTACGGCGTGGTAAATAACGTTAACATGTCCGAAAACGACGCTGCCCCGAATATGTTTTGATTGAAAGGTATTAACAGCGGTTGCTTAACTTCGAGTGATTTAGCTGATGGTGCTTCGATTTCTCCTCAATGCGTCGGGGATTACAATCCATACGATGACCCCGATATTAAATGCACTGATAGTTTTTATTTTGATACCTCTGTTACTTCATTAGCGACGTCCTGTTTGACTTGCAGTAACACCTGCGTGACTGAGTGCTTTAACGCGGGGGTGCAGGAATGTAATTGCAATATCATGGATAGATACTATTGGTGAAGACGGCATAGAACAACAAAGAAAACGTACTGCGAGTTTATTCCATACATTGACTTCTCCGCTGCTGCGAGTATCACTGTCCAACCGAATGAGTCACAAGATCGCCCTGGTATCGCATCTAGTGACACAGGGGAAAGCACGATCGAATTCTGGTGATTCGTATACAGTTATAATTCAGTGAATAATAATTTCCAGGAAATCAACGTTGAGTGGGAGAAGCATAACCGAGTGAGAATTTATAGTTCAGGAAACTCGCTGAGAGGAGCGTGCTTTGCGTTGGATTCCCAGGGCGATAACATCGACGCAGGATTTACTTATTATAAATGGGAGTTGATCCGCTGTGGAACAAGTCTCATATTAATCGACGGAACGACGAACCCATACAATTATTTCTTCAATGCTGTTTCAAGTACATTCAATTGAATCGGGGATAAGCCGGTGAGAGGCTGAACAAGTAATTGATACATCTATAACGGAACAAAAGACCGAAAGTGACAAGTGAAGATGAGTTACGGTTTCGTCTTTATGCGGGAATTGAAATTATGGAGGCAATACAATGTTAAATACATTGATAGTAGTTACATTAATATCATATACAATTACGCGCGTTACCCCGGATGATGAGCGTATTTCAAAGGAGAATTTAAAGGTTTCGTTGAGAATAAGATCATCGATTTCTATGATGAAATCGCGGAAAAATCCGCAGCGGATATCAGTCTTTGAGCTCTCGGTACTGCCAGTGATCCAAACAATCCGAACCCGACGATCATCAATGAGTTCTATGGGTATAATATCGTTGATCCTGATAACAACGGATATTACTCCGATTGAAAGATCTGCGATGAAGGTACGTTTTACAACTCCGCTACGAACACTTGCATTGAACCCACGTTAACACATTGCGAATTTCCAGGAGATATTAGCGATAATTGCGTAACATGCGATGCAAATGAAATATTTATTTACCCCGTCGATGGAACATGTAAAACAGGAGCAAATGACGCATCGGGATGTCCTGTCAGATACTATCCGAATGATCGCATCAACCAATGTAGAGGGTGTCATCATACATGTTATACATGTTCAGGATACCTTTTTAATGAATGTCTCACTTGCTACACTGATGGCAATGATAATTTAATAAGATTGTATTTAGTCAAGAGTGAATTCAACAACAACAATGGTAATATTTGCGTCCCGATATGCGAAGGTTACGGGCTGACAATCAATAAACCCTTAGAAAATAAAGGTATTCACGAATGCACCATATTCTACGCGGATATCGTTCCTGTTAATTTCAATATGATCGACGGCGTGTACAGCACTCACTGGGAGATGGATATTCGTAACTTCAATGAAATCGAAGCGCAAATACTCGACATATCAAGCGCGACGTATCATACGGAATGGGGTATCGATGTGGATAAGACATGTGAATATATCGAGCAAACACTGAATGGGAACTGTGCTGATTATAATTTAACACCGACACCTTTTACGGGAAATATCAGAGACTTGAAAACTTCGCTTGATACGACTTACTTTAAATATGATATGAAATACTATTTTTACGTGGATGCGTACTCTACGTATATGGGAGAGTCTATCGTCTACCACACTGGATGGTGGGTGAAGACAAATAAAATACCGACACCTGGAACAATCGATATCACACCGAGTGTTGGAGTGTATAACACAACAACGTTTTTAATTGGGTGTAATGGATGGACTGATCAAACGAATACCGATTTAAATGAGGGTTTAGATTACTTTTTCTATGCCATCGAGGAAGGTACCAGTACGATAATAAACTTATCAAATAACAAATACCAGAAACATAACGAAGTTCATAGTAATTTCACTACGGTGTACTATCAACAACCGTCAAATAGAATAAAAATATACTGCAAAATAAGGGATGTCTGGGAGGCGGAGGCGGTAATCTCCCATGAAATAACTGTTGTGAATAGCTGATTAAGTAATTGATATGATGTTGAAGAAGAGATCCTTGCGTTTAGTATTCCTGAACAAGTCAATGATATGCATTGACTCTCACGAAGTGAATACTTAAAGTCCTGAGGAATCGATAATTATAAAGCACTTCAACCTGATCGGTTCCAAACGAGGTTCGAACCCTCATTAGATATGTCTCTTATAACAATGAAAGATCCCAATGAAACACCCGAGTATTGTAACGGTGAGACACGTGGAACATGGGTCCTCGCGGATGTTTTCCAAGCCTGTGACTGCGAGTTGGGTTTCAAAGGAAGGAATTGTCATATGATAACCTCTGCATCCGACGCACTGTTTGCTCGGTACATGGAATTATATAATAAACTATTCAGAGAGTGACAAACAAGTATCAGTGATGATCAATTCCAAGTTATTCATAATTTATATTTCGCAGCGTCCCAGTTCCTGGACATCGAAAACACATCTCACGAGAACTTTTTCAGTAATACCTTAGATACGTACATATCCCTATCGATGAACTTATTCACCACATCAATATGAAATAACCTACCCAAGTATATCGATTTATTCGATTTTTACTATTCGTTTTTAATCACGGGGATATCCAAGGAAAGAGGAAATGCGATACTAAGCTCATTACCGTACAGGAATATGACGATAACAAGCATCACAAAATATAAAACACATTTTAAATACGTCTATGACAAATTGTGAAGCTTCCTTAAACTCATCACGACTTGATACGGCACTAAAAAGAAAACATTCCGATACGAAAGCAGAAATTTCTTCATCGGCGTTGCTTACGTTGATCCCGTCTTTAACGATACTGGCTTTTTCGAAGACCGAAAAGAAGGGTATCACACCTATATCAATTTTATGCAATGCTTGAATTTCATTGAAATTGAAAAACTAACAAATCCTTACTATTCCGCTTGGATGATATACATAGAATACTTGTCATCGCCGTATCAATACAACGAGACGTGATACCGCAACAACACGAGTCCGATTATCCAACTGCAATTCATTGACGCGACGACAGGAAAAGAAATAATCGTGAGCGGTTGTCAAGACGAAAACTGACTCCAAGTCGGAATGCCGTTTAACTCATACACTTGGATCGATGAATTAAACCGACAGAAATGGCTGCACGATCCGAATAATTACAAATCCCCAGACGATCCGATATTCAGCGATCCGATTTACATTGACGAAATCGGTTTTATATCTAATGACACTGTCGAAGAACGTATTGAGAAATACAATCGACTGTACAACTTCTCGGCTCAGTACTGGGATACAGATTTGGCTGATTTTAATGACACTGGTCTCTTTTATAGAAATTTCACTGCCGATGGTAATTTCATTGAGTTCAATAGTTCACATTTGACACAGTTTACCACGTTTTTCATAAGGAATAACGCGGAATTCAAAGTACAAAGCAGGTTTTTCTATTGAAAACGGCCACAGGTTTTCCGGTATTGGCCGAACTATATCGGTAATTACGGGTTTTATATATTCATGGGCTTTTGAGGACTTTATGTGTTTTTAGTTTTTGTTTTGACCTGATGGGACACGAGGTACTTCAAACAGGAAAGCTGATTGGAATTTTTAAAAAGAGAAATTGTCAGAGTGTTCCTACCGTATATCAAGAACAAAGATAAGGAAATAAACCAGCTTGTTCCTTCCGGGTTTAACCCTGGAATTAGACCTGTCACTGTGTTTGGAGACCCGCTTAAGGGAAGAAAAGCGAATTTACAAAATGAAAAATATTTAAACACCGCATATGATGCTGATGAAAAGCAGAATAAAAAAGATGTTTTGAATTTGAATAAAACAAACGGAAACGATGATGAAAGTGATGAAGATAACGAAAACGGCGCATCCCAAGACGAGAACAACAATAATAACAAAGGAGGAAATTTCTTTTCAGGTGCTAACAGGGACGGCCACTCACGAAAGCCAACAAATAACCCATTCATCAACGATGGTGATCAAGATGATCTCCGCACGGGTAAACCAAGTAATAAATTCGCCGTTGTTGAAACCGATGAACAAGAGTATCAGAAACGTTGACAATCGTTCGCGGATTTGAATTGAAGTCTGTTCCAATTTATGTGTCAGAACATTCTTTCACGACATACCATAATATCACCTGTGATTAACATGTCCTTATTCAATCCTCGTTGGAAGAAACTGACAATGTTAACTACCGAAGTAAATATCATCGGAATAATGTTATCCGTCCAATGAACCGCCGATGAGACAATATTAACAAATAATCTTCCTGGTATTGCTGTTGCCGTGGTCATTGCAGTGTTCGTTTCCAATTTTATTCTGTATTTATTAGCCGATTTCTTCTTCATCTCCTATTCACGACGCAAGAAATTGTACAAGTGAGTAATATCAGGACAGCAGTTGATCATATTAAAAGAATGGGAGGATATGGTATGTAGCAGCGCGTTCTATACTTCAGTGGGATTATTCATTCACTTTGCTATTTGGGCTTTTTCCTTTTACATCAACGTTTCATTCGTTGCTGTTTGGAAAATCCAAGCATGGGCGTGGCTATTGTCGTACATTGCAGCGTTTATTTGGGATTTCATTGTGCTTGAGATTATTGTAGAATTTTTTATTGCTATTATCTTTACACAAAGATGGAAGAATAGCTGTATGAGAGTATGAGGCGAGTTCTGAAACAGACTAAGGAATTATAGGTGTTTATGGCCGTAGAGAGTATATACAGAGTCGGAATTTAATTGTTTATTTGCAATTTATTGGTAATCATTATATATTTCGTATTCTGTTAGTTAAGGTTAATAACATACAGTATGATTATTAAGGAGATATTATTTACAAATTCATATTTGGACATTTAAGTATAATATAGTTAAAATATGGAATATGCAAAAGGGGAAAGATATGATGTTTGTTGTGATTTGTTGATTTGTTGATTATATGGAAATGGAAGTTGGAGAATGAGAATGAGAATGAGAATGGGGTTCAATGGAGGGATACAGCGGTGAAATAGATTCAACGGATGATGAAAGTAAACGACAAAGGAAAGGGAATTTTAAAAATATTTTATTATTGTTATTTGAAAAAATCGGAAGTTGTTGGATGGGGATTGGGCCCAATCCCCAATCCCCAATCCCC
>JAWNBB010015549.1:0-14728 GCA_036325645.1 Balantidium ctenopharyngodoni
AATCCCCAATCCCCAATCCCCAAATGATTACTTTGGATAAATAAAGATCAATTTAGTTAGTTGAATCATATGTTTAAATTATTAATAAACAATAACAATAAGAATAACAATTTACAAAATCAATAACTTCAATATGAAAACAGCTTCTACTTGACCTCACGACAATAGAACCACTTTTTATTTCCTTTCTAATTTAATATTTTAAAGCATATGGTCTGCTCCACATGCATTTTTGTTTCTTCTATTCTTCTATATTTGTAAGAATTGATCGCAGAAACAATCTGATCCAGAAAAGATCGAAAAGCTTTAATCATATATCAATGAAAAACTTGAACATGTAGGTAAACTGAAAATACAAAGTAAAGGCATATTATTATCATTATTGACTGGAATGACGAAGATGATTCGGGAGGATGTCGTATGTTCAAAGGAAGAATGAGAAGATGACATGGGTTGCTCTAAATTATTTCAGTTGAGTACTCTTTCAAATACCGTTGGTATGAACGTTGAATTGATAACGTTCTTACTCTTTTTTAATCCCTTTTTTATTAGGAGATTAGCGGTAAATTAAGATTAAAAATCTTCTCGTCAAAATTGGGTAATGCTCTTGTTTCAATGCTTTTGTCGTGAGGTACTCCAAAACAGAAGACTTTTTCGCCCTAAGGTTCATTGGTTATTATATTAGTTTGCTTTGAGTTTCCCGCAACGGCCCAACGTCTTCGATTATTTCCGTTCTTGAAAAAGCTTTTCGTTGAGATTATGATTTGTTGAATGAGATCTTTAAAATGTTGTTAGATAAAGTTTCATTTCCATTCCGTTATTATCACATTTAAAACATTTTAAACATGTGCTATGTAATTTGAGACGTTTCCGGCTTTTGCATTGTTGCGTTTTTCATGATCGTACATTTCTCATAAAATTTCCCTTCAACTTTGACTTCTTTTCCTTATCCTAGTCATTTGTTCTTTTGATAAATCTAACAATCCTTATGACTTGAACACAATCTATCAACTATCTTTTTCTAATACTTCCACCGTGTTTACCACACCTTCATTATGTTGCCTCAATCTTCCTTTTAAAGTCTCTCTTGCTTTGGCGTTTATTATTCCCTTTATTTAATTAAATACGATATAGATATATATGTATATAAACATCCTTAATAAATTATGTTTTAATTTCCTTGTCCACATGTATAACCTCAGCTTTATCCTACTTATTTAGTCCGCGTGAATTCCGACTCCCTTATCGCTATTGATCCAAGCATAACGCAATACCTTTCAAAATAGTCGAATCTAAATCCCCAGTATACTCTCAGCCTCACTTACAAATGAAATGCTCTCGGAATAAGTTCTCATATAGTGGAATATTTGTTTCTTTGTTCTTTGTTTTTTTATTTTTTACCCATTTTAGTTTACATAGCGGCATGGCCACAATCTCGCTTTTATTACCGGAAATATCGATGAGCTTCTTCCCGTCAAAGTCAGCTCCTTGTAAGAACAATCCGACGATTTTGGCGTATATCCCACTGTCAACACCCCCGGTAACGTCGCATATTATTTCAAGTTCGTCAATCGGCACTCCCATCCCTCGAGCACTCTTTTGTCTCAAGGCGTTGATAAAAGCTTCAGGATGAAGGAATTCGCATCAGTTGATGTTACAACTATCACAAACACTGTCATTACATGCACCTTGGATGTAGTTCATCATTCCATTGATTTTCTTCACTAAACATTTCAGGTATGTGTTCGGTATTTCCGGTCCATCCCATATGTTAGACCAATCGTCCGGTATCATATTAGTAAGCAAACTCGTTGAATTGTTTATAATCTGAGACGTGATGATCCCGTTCCCATTCAACGCATCGGCAATATCCGATAAACACGCTTCCACAGTATAGCTTCAGTTGCATCACTGATTCGCCTCTGATTTGATATACAAACTAATCGGGTCCTTGCTCGCGATCTTCTGGTACTGCAACTTAATTGTATCGATCATATCTCGGCTATAAATTGATTTCCACATATTTAGTCAGGGTGCGAGCTTCTCCCCCCACTCAGCCTTGTCGAATTTTTTACTATCGGATGATATCGAGTAGATACTGTTCAACTGGAGTATCACTTGTGTACTAATATATCTTTGCACGCTTCGATCGACGTTTCAAGGGAGCCCGAACATGCTCGGATCGTCATTCTCGGGGAGTGCGTTTATTATCGCGAGATAATCGTTGTCGTTATTCGATTGAACTACTGGAAGTTTGTTCATAATTCACTCTCCACTTGAACGGAGGTTGTTCATATTGATAATGCTATCGATATACGTTGCCATGACGATATGGTCGAAATCGTTGTCGATTCTCCCGCCGTAAAAGGTGCCTTTGATCAGGCCTTTGATATTGTTAAATATGCAAGTGTTGTTATCGTCCTTGGTTAGGTACTCAACGACGGTTTCACTTGAGACTTTTCAATCGCTGTATGAAAACTCGTAGAACTTGCTCCAACCTTGAGGAATGTATTTTCGACGTTCTTGAAGAATAGCGTGAGCGAAAGCAAGAGCGAATCAAGTCTGTTTAATATTGGGATTGTTTACTTTATTGAGTCAATCGGTGGACCATTGTTGGTATATTCTCTCCATGTTTTTCTTTATTCCGGGCGGGGTTTCGTATGTGAACTTCATGCAACTCTGCAATAGAATTGGACTGAATTTCGGGTGTGTTTCACTGGTTAAGAACAGTCGGAATTTCTCGTGGGGTGTAGTTATCGACTTGATTTCCTTTTCTAAAGTCGGTAACCAGCTGATCGCCAAATGGATGTTCTTGAGGCAAAGCCATTGACCTTTCTCGCTCGCCTGCTTGAGCATGACGATTAGCTTATTGTTATCTCCTGCGCCAAGAGGTACTTCTATGTAGTTCTCTCTTCCGATTTCCTTCACGGCGTATTCCTCCAGTTCTTTACTCGGGTCACTACCTAATGAAGTCAGGAACATCACCGGGAGTTTGTTATCGTTATTATTGTCGACTAGTAACTGATTCAGTGACATACTCGGCGGAGAAAGCGACTGAAGTTGCAGTGTCTCACAGATGAAATTCCTCATCGCACTTTCTCACCGATCCGGCCTGATCACCTGAATGATTATCAGTTTATCCAACGGGGCAACAGCGCTGTTGGATATAATCTCAGGAGTCGAACTCTTGAAAACCTGCTCAGTCACAATAGAAACTCAATTCGGAAAGTACGCACAGAACGCCAAGTAAATCCCTTTTCGTTCATCGGGCAACCAATTCGGCGCATTCCCGCTCCTTGTGGAGTTCGTATCGATGTTCCCTCACAGGAAGTCCCAGTGCACCTTCTGCGCTTCATTTCCTAAAACTGTTTTAATATAAAACAACCCAAACACGAGAAGATCAATTTTAAACAGTGATCGCGAATAATAAACAAACGCGTTTTTGATGAGCAACGAACTGTATTTTCGTAACTTATCCTCAACTGAATTGAACTGGGACCTGCTCTCGGCTTGGATGGTGTGTTTGAACAAGTTCATAAAGTTATCGAGGCTGAACTGATACATTGGGTTGATTTTCGGTAAGTCCTGTAGCAGGATATAAATCGTAGTGGCGATCTTCGATAAGTTCTTGTAGATGTTCCTTTTAAACTCGATCTCGTTTGACTGTTCAATCGATTTTTTCAGGATGGCTTCGCTTTGCATACTCTTCTCCTTCGACTGTTCAAGGGAGTCGATTCATTGTTTGTTTTCTCAAAGGTTTCCTTCTAAGTGAATCAGTTCGTCCAGTCATTTCTTTTCTACATCACTTAGTTGGAGTTTGATCTTATCTTGCTCCTCGAGTCAGCTGTTTTTCTGGCGTTCTCACTCGGGTTGCTCGATGTCGATGGTAAGGCCAAGGAGAATGCTCTCCAATCCGCTACGGGTGACAGTGAAATTTACTACCGTCATCGAGGACATTACGTTATTCGATATCTCAATAGAGGAGTCTCTCGTGCTGAGGTAAAGCTTGAACTTGTCGTGAATGTCAATCACCTTTTCACCCAGACGCAGCACGCTTGTCGGGCCTCGCTTGAACGTTTCATTCCGAATCAAAGGCACTAAAAATGGTTCGATCCTATCGACATCGCTGATCAATCAAGTCTTTCCGAAGCGAATCGCGAGTTCGATGTTCGTTAATCATTTACTATCGTGTAAGGAGACAACGTCGAATGATTGGGTTTGCTTCGACACGTTCCGCTTGAACCAATCCGTCGCTTTCGTCACAGGGTCGATAATGAACACCGTTTTAACGCAGTGCTGAATAAGAACGGCGTTCTCCATTGAAAGGTTGTCCGTCGGTAACCCGTTGAACTTAAGTTGCAGCATTTCGCTTTCGTTTAAAAGGAAGTTCAGTCAATTCACGGTATGATTCTCCCTATTGTTGAAATTAATGCAGTTGATCCACTTTGTAAACAGCTTCTCACGCACGGATTCGTTATAGTAGCCAAGGAAGGAAATGAACGCGGAGGCGAGTCACGTGTTATACGGAATCATTTCATTTGATATCGACAGCTCGTTGATCTGCTGTTGCCACCGGTTTTTCTCACCGGTTAGTTTACTTAATCAACTCCGCGCCTTTGATAGTAGTTCCTCTGTTTTATTAAATTCGATTTTTAGTCACTCCGCTTCACCTGTTAATTTCGCATATTTTTCTTCGTATTGCTTAACAGCGGCTTCGATGTCGTTTATTTCATTGGTGTTCTGATTAACTATTTGTACGCTTTTTTCAAGCTTTTGCTCCGCTTCATCGAGTGCGTCTTCCAGCGGACCGATACCGAGCTTCACCTCGTAGAACTTGAGCACGGCGAGGACGAACTCCGAAATTTGGGCGAGGTTCATATTTATTCGTTCAATTGAAGATTTATTAAAACAATTCGGATTCGATGTCACGTATTTCTTAACCTTCTCCGCGTTGCCCTTGCTGAGCTTCTTGATATTAAAGCTTTGAAGCGCGAGAATTGCCTTCATGTTAAACGTGCTTTTAATCTCCAACTCGCTTCAGTTATTATACCCGATCAACTGGAGCATTGCTTTGAGAATAAAGTACACTTCTTGCGGAAGAATCGGTTTACGGAAATACACTGTTATCTCGGCTCATGCACCGGTGTCGATTTTCTTGACTCAATTCTGCGCTTTTTCCACCTCGGGCATAACCCCTTTCAGTTCCTCTTCCACTTTCAATTTATGGGCTTCGATTTTGACCTTATCCTCATTGATTTCCTGATTTAATACGCTTCACTGCTCCTTCTTCGTGTTGGACAATGTCATTGCTTTTGTTATCTGCGTTCATGATTCCTTTGCCTCGTTTTGCTTCGCTTCGATTTCCAGTTTCCCGATTCGACTTTTCTCACTGAGTTCACCCACGAATTTTTCAGCTTCTTCGAGTTTGTTTCACCCGCTTTGGAGGTGGCCTCTTGCGTTGGTCGAGTTGCTTAGTTTCTCTTTGATCAGCTTCTTGAAAGTAAGAACAAATTGGATGAATTTCCCCATCGACGCGTTGAGTTTCTCGTCTTTGCTGATATTGAAAATATCAATAATTGCTTTCTCGATGTGGGGGATGTCCTTGTCAGTGATTATCTTCCCATCGAGTCATCATTTGAAACTGTCCTTGACTTCCTCAGTGATCACCTGCTTCAGAGTGTCATTTTGAACGTCGTTGTACCAGACCACGTTGCACCGTGTCACTCAAGCGGGGTTGTTTAAAATAATCTGGTTGAAATCCTTGTCGTCGTTGTCTAATCAAATACAAATTTTTCAATTTTTCCTAATGCGACCGACGAAAAAGTCATACTGCGTTCGGTATTCGCTTTGCTCTTTATATTCATTTACTAGCTGCGATAAGAAAGACTCCTGTTCATCGTGTGTAAAAAGCGAAGGGACTTCTCCCGAACATAGCAGACTGTTGATATACTCCATGAATTCAGGAGCAACGATGTGATGCATTTCTAGTATGAACACTGTAACGCGGTTTTCAACCGCGGACATCGTGAACACGTCTTTAATATTCTTTTTAAAATCCTTTATGGAGTAGTCCTTTGTCAAGCTCAGACTGAACTGCTCGTAGTTCCTCGCGCTGGAGGTTACTCGGACACTTTTTTTCCTTCCAACGCCGTACGTTCCTATCAATAGGAGATTGCTGAAGTCCTGTGTGATGATCCGGTCAACAACTTTACTACTGTACAAGAACTCTTCGAAGTAGCTCATGTGTCAATCATCGTTATCTCTCTCGTAAATCATTTGACCTTTCGTGAGGATGTGCTTGTAATCGTCCTTATTAATCGGGATCAAATTTCCATTGCCCAGCCCGGACAACGACGTGTACAGCATGTTGTTAATAGTGCTGATATCGATTTTATCCTTTACTTTGTTACCAACGTTTGACATTATTTTCGTGAGTTCATTCGCGACAATTTTATCGAACTTTCCTTTCGAGTCTACTCCTACGAGTTTGTCTCTGAACACCCTCATTCCTTCATAGCACCAGATCGTTACGAGTTCCCCGATGTCCTTGGCTTCGTATCGCATTCACCCGATGAGCCAGTTCGATAAATCTCTTGGTGTGAATATATAGTGATGGTAGTGATCAAATGTGAAGGTGTTTTTCACGTTTTGATACAGGCTAATACTGCAAGTGCTGAACAGTTTGCTTAGGTCGGTGTTTTTCCCAAGTGACTCCACCGATAGAATTGAATTAAGATACTCAGTGTATATTATACTCATATCTTCGACACTAGGGTAATCAAGGAACAATATGCGGACATTTCCCGTGAACCTTGTCGTGATTTCAAACCTTCCCACAGTGCTTGATGGGTTCATACTGGCGATGATTTGTATTTTTTCCAAATAAACGAACTCTAAGTTCTCGTCGTAGAATCCTTGATACGCCACGATCTGCTGGAGGAAAGATATCAATTGAATCGTGTTGTATTTGTCGGGCTTCGGTAGGTTGATGTCCTTTAAGTATCAGATTCATTTCTGGCACTCTCTTGGGCGGAGACATTTGCCTTTCGATGTATTGGACATTCCGCAGCTTTGCATTAGTTTCTGGATTATGTTCGTTGCGGATGTTTGACTGGTGCAGTTCACGGTTGATATTTGACACGATTTGAGAGATGAAATTGCCTTAGATATTCAAAGGCTTTTCCCGCACCCTTCAGGGCCAACGACGATAAAAGGAATGTTGAGTGTAAGCCATGTGTCTAATATATTAAGATCTCTGCTCACCGCCGTTGTTTTCACTAAAGGATAATGCGATTTCACGTTCTTGAAATCTTTCGGGTCGATCTTACTTTTTTTAAATTCGAATTCGACCAGGGTTTGAGTACGCTCATCGTAATAAACATCGAGTAAATTTTGCATTGATGGTGGCTTTTCCCCGGTGAGTTGGAATATTGACATCGCGAATTTTTTCCGTTCATCTATCGATAAATTGCTTCCTAACCCTTTGATAATCGAATCAGTGAAGGAGGATTTTCCTAGCGTTCCATTCGGTGATATCTTCATTCAAGAGAGGAAATTATTAATCACCCCGAAATGAGTGGTATTTAACATGAGGTTATAATTCATTTTAAACTGTGAATACGCGTCGAGGAAGTAGTTTTCAAACCAGGATTGAACAATCTCCACTTGGCCTTGCGCGTGCTCCCCTTTGTCTTTCGTAAATGTTTTCTTCACCCATGACTTAGTTATTGAGTTGATATCTCAGTCTTCTTGGTTCATGTATATTATCCCCATTCGCGACACAGTCGCAGGCGAAGCGAACTTTAAAGAATCCGTTTCAAAAATAAAATTCACGTTTGGTCCGAAATTGATCCTTTCACCGTTTTGCATCGTTAATCACCGATTATCATCGAGTACGGAATTCAAAGCTTCGATCCACTCCGGGTCCACGTCTCCGTCGCAGATGATACAGCATTTCACTTCAACAGGCTCCTTTTCAACTTCCCTTGCGCATTTAGTTCATACTCCGTAAGTATATTCCCCAGTGTCATGGTTCATATGCCCTAGCAACAACTTCCGACTCATCGCTTTAGGATTTATTATATGCACAACAATTTTTTGGTTTCATTTTCCGTAGGCATTTTGAAGGAGTTTCCAAATCGCGGACTTCCCGCAACCGGAAGGTCCGACGATGACCACGCCCATGCGTTGGCGACAGGCTTCGTAGAATTGAACCACTTTTTTAAACTGTGAATCAATGAATTCATAGTGCAAGGAATTGTACGATTCCATAAGCGCAGTGTTTAAATCTTCGTAGATAATATCAGACATGTCAACATTCGGGAACACGTCTGTGATGAGTAGGTTGAATATTGTCGCATCGTCGAAGGTGAGCTTGGAAAGGACGTTGATTCGAATCGCTTTTATTCAAATCGACATCTCTTCATCGTACGTTGCCACCTTTCCCAGGTTCAAAAAATTTTGAATCTGTTGCGAAGCAACAGTTCATATCGTTTTCAGTGCACGGAGACCCCAATCGTAGTGCTGCTGATTAGAGAGTCCTTGCTTGCATAATGTGAACAGTGTTGTTACTTTTTTCGCAAGTATGTCTCCGTTTTTAAACCCTTCCGCGTATAATCACGTCTGTGCTATTTGTCAATTATCCGGGACACTCATCGCAACGGGTCGAAATAAAATCTTTAAATTATCCGGGAGTTTGCTTCTACCGCCGTACCCTTTACACGCGGGGTTCATCGTGACATAAATCGCAGCGTTGAAGTCAACGTGAACATGTTGATTAAGTAGATCAATATCACTTCACTTATTTTTCAAAGCGAATTGTATAATTTGTATCTGTATCGAAATCGCGGAAAGTTGCTCTTCAAGTAACCGATTGAACTCGTCGAAGCAGCCCCAAGCGCCGGACTTGACCAATCCGATGAATATTCTTCCCATTGCTTTGAAATCAATCCCTTCGTCGCAGTTGAAAACAAGGACCTGTCTCCCGAAAGCCTGGCCCAGTGCTTTAACACTTTCCGTTTTACCAGTCCCGGCAGGGCCGTAAGGATTTCCACCGTACCCGAGACGAAGTCCTTGAGTTAACGTTAAATAGCATTTATCAGTTAAAGGCGTATGCACTCACTTCTGGCAAGAGCCTTGATATTCGAACGTATACGAAAAACTACCGTCGCACATGCCTACGACAAGCTTATTCCCTTCGATATGATATTTCAGTTGACTGAACCAGCTCCAATCGATAGTATCGACGATCTTATCTTTGACGAGTAGATCCACGACCTCTCTGTTGTGGATAAGGTCAAGCATCAAGTTCTTGATTTTAAATCACTTCACGATATCACTTCCACACTTCGCCTGCGTGATTGAAAGCCCTTCAATTCAACTCTTCATATTGCTTCGTATGCCACTGATGTTCCCAGATGATATTGCCTTTGTTACCATGATATTAAATTTTATCATTTCGAGTAGATTGCAGATCTGTGAAGCGTATCGATCCAAGTACGTGAAATCGTCGGCGGTGTTTCCGTAGGATTTCATCGCGGTTCATAGCTCGATATTCAGCGTCTTTTTCATTTCATTCGTGAGACTATTTCACCAAGTTTCTAGTTCATCGCCTATTCATATCCCGTTTCCAAGCGCAACTGTTTCGTTGATCGCCGAGTCGATGTTCGTGATATGATTGCTATCCGAAATTTTTCAATTTGTTATGCCCTGATATCACTTCCTGAGGTTGTTTTTAATCACCTGTCGATCCTTGCTTTTCGCGAGAAACTCCAGTAAATCGTCATCACCGATGAAGTACAGTCTTGCGAATTTGTTGCGTTTATCTTCAAGGAAATCGTTTCACGCCTTTTGACATTTCTCTCATTGGTCGATTCACATTTCGAGGGTGTCTTTGATGCCGCTAATAGTGAAGATCGTGCTTACTTTTAAGTTCGTGTTTAGCGTAATGAGGATGTTTCGGAATTCGTCGTCGATTTTTTTAAACCTGGATTCCTCTTTCGGCAGTGCACCGCGGCTGAAGATGGGCTCTCAGTAAACCCATTTTCTTTGAATCAAGTTCAAATCGTTTCACCAAATGTCGAGTTTCGAGAACTTTGTTTCGTACTGCTCGATTTGGTCCGAAAAACGGGAGAAATATTCGCTCGTTTTCACGCTTATCAGAAGCGCCTGTTTCTCGCTGATATCGTTCATTAGTTCTTTCCATTCTTTGATTAGGGGTGTTTTCCGTTGGGTGTTCGCGTTTATGTTTTCCGTGAACTGAAACTCCGCAGTTTCAAACCACGCGGACAGTTCGCTCATCGCATTTCGGATCAGGATTTCACCCTGTGCTCGGTGGAATCAGTCCTTGATATCGTTTTGTTTTCATATGAGAAAGTCGGTTTTTTCAATGAAGTTCCCGAATTTAAGCGTTTCTTTGGTAATTTTATTACTAATTTTTAGCATGTTGAACAAGCTTTTCCAGTGGTCACGCTCGAAATTATCTCCGATTCAGTATTTATACACGGGTCAACTCTGCTTGTAAAAGTCGATTTGTTTAAGAATATGGAAATAAATGAATGTCTTTTCCTGGTTCTTCATCCGATCGCCCCAGTTCATCGTAAAATCCTGCAGCATACCGAACGCTTTGTGCCTCACATTTATCCAGTCATCGTTGGATATTTTCTCTAACTGTTCATTGAATTCAAATCATGTCCCCCATTTTTGTTTATTCACATGCACCTCTTCCTTGATTCAGTTGTATCAGCTGATATCGTTCTCAACTTGAATATCAAAGTTCTTCATTTCTTGAAGAATATCGCTCATTTTCTTCTCGTATCCGTCCCATTCTCGGTAAACACCCTGAATTGAATCTGCGATTTCGTTGATATTTGTGTTGTTGTCGGGCATGTAATTATCAGGGAGAATCGTAGCTTTCCATTTCGAATGGAATTTTTCGAGCTCCTTCAACAATTGGACGATCTTTGCATTTTGTTCCACTTTTATCGTCTTTTTCTGCTCTTCGAGCAGATCGTTGAATCTGCCCAACATTGCGTCGAAGTTCTGCCACCTTCTATCCAAAGTGCTTAAATTCACGCTTTGTCCAGTGAGTTGTATCAGTAATTTGTTCATTTTTTCACACTCTTCGCTTAGGCTTTTAAACTCGAATTTCCTTTTCGCTCACTCGCCGAAATTTTTCTTAAACACGAGAATCTCCTCCAAACTCTTCGCTTTTTGCGACATTTTTTCAAGGGAGTCCTTTACGAATTCGTCCACTAATTTAACATTTTTTGCTCAATTGTTCTTAAGTGTAGAGCCTCAGACGTCGAAGATTTTATCGAAGGTATCATCGATAAATAACTTGTAGTTCAATCAATTAACTTTAAAACAATCAATTTTGATTATGTCATCTCACTTTTCTATCTCTCGGCGTTTCACGCGTCATCACTCGTAGTTGTATTTCCAGTCTTCCGTTTTGGTGAAGTTCTCAGCAACGTAACTCTCGAAATCGATATACGATAGGCCGACTAGCTCGGTCAACTGCTTTTGCAGTTTGTTTCATTGATCTACGGCGCTGTTCAGCTTCTCGTAAAGAGTGTATATCATCGATGAGTTTTCTGTTATGATTGTGTGGTAGTAACTCGGCTCGTCTTCGTCTTCGACGAAGTTACTGATTGTCGTTGGTATCGAAATAAACGTTTTAATTTCTTTGAATATTATTTTCTTCAGGTCCTCCACCGAGGGTGACAAGGCGAGAGAGCGATGTTGAATCAAGAACTCGCAGTTGACTTCAGAGACGAACGAATAGAATTTTTCAAGTGATATCGTGTATTGAAATTTCAGGATTTTATATCATTGGAAATTCCAGTGCAGTTTCCACTCATCAAGCAGGGCGACTTCCTTTCCGCTGTAGCCATCGAGAACATCGGTATAAATATAATTCGCTTTTTTGATTATTTCTTTCCATTTATGTCTGTTCGATATTCAGTCGTAGTTGAGCAACTGTAACAGAAGGTCAAGGATACTCGAGTGGGCTTTTTTAAGTTTTCTGATCTCGTTTGTTCACGAATTCGCCGCGGTTTGAATGATCCCCACGTAGCTCTCCAAGTTAAAGCTCTTGTTCGTTTTGAACTTGTGCGTCACCATCGTCAGATTTACCTCGAACTCCTTCGCACATTTAATCAACATGTTCTTTTGACTCGGTATCACTTGACTTGATCATGTGTTATAAAAATTCGCGATTTGCTTCAGACTTATCGCGTCTTTTCATATCTTTTTCGCCTCGTCGTTTACCCTCACGATATCCTTGTTTATCTTACTGAGGAATCCGTTTTCAGTGAGTCATCTGCAGTCTTGAATCAGTTGAAATAATTTATCGCTGAAGTTTACGATTCAATGCCCGGTATCCCGATCGATTTCAACGAGATCGCTGCCGAGATTGGCGATGCTTTGCGACATGTCCGAATAACCTCCGTTCCATTCTGATATCGTATTATCGATATTTTGCTTGATTTTACTTATTAAATCAGTGATAAACTTGCTGAAATTCGGGTAGTCCTTTCAGTCGCTCAGTTGAGCTGATAACGTTAGTCAATTCTCGCATTTCTGGACTCAAGAGTGTGCGCTGATTATTCGACTTATTTTAATGCTTATACCGGGAATGCCCTTCTCAGCGTTGCTTTCCTCGGTATCATCTTCCATGAAGTTATTCGCGCTTGATGCTTTCATATCGAAGATATTCTTTCATTGTTGCACATATCTCGTTAAATTCGTCAACAAAACGCTTCGTTTTTCTGAGGTCAGAACCTGGAACTTCCTTCGTGATCAAATTCCTTTCCAGTCATTCAAATCACGGAGAACCATGAAGACATCGTTTCCGGTATTAAATATTTTTGTGTTCATTTTCTCGACGATCTCCGTGCTTACCTTATCAAGATTCGCGTCAATTAGTTTAAGAATATCTTCGTTGTTGACACTCCACGAAGTTTTCGACGTTGGAATCAACTGATTTTCCTTCGCGAGCTCAGGCATTAGCTTGTTTATCTCCGAGAAAAGCGTTTTGATTTCTATCATTTCGTTGATTTTCACGCTTAGTTTATCAATGAGGCTTCCATTGTACACTATCGGCGATTGCTTAAAGTACAGCTTATTCATTGTTTCAACGCGTTCGAAACTAAACTTTCATCCTTTTTGTATCTCCACTCACTGCTTTCACGAGTTCACGGACGCATCATCTCAGTACTTCCCAACACCATGACTGATATAATAGCTTAAATAATCAAACGAAAGCAATCAAAAGTGTTTTCATCGTTCTCAATTCACCTTCGGAACGACTCTTTGAATGATATCCTCGACGCAACCAATCACTTGCGTGAATATTTCCATGGTCTTTTCCGGGAGTATCTCGTAGGACGGAAGGAAATATTTTTCTATTTTTAGATACTGCTCTGTAATCGAGCTCGTTCTAATATCGTTAGGATTCCGACTCGAAATCATTTTCCAGAACTCGATCTCTTCGTCGGGTGAGCAGATTAAACTAAAGTTCTCCTCCGTGAGTATCCCCCTTGATGCACTATCGTTACGGATTTTCGCTTCAATCGAGGCGATTCTATGCTTAAAAAACTCGATGTACTTCTCCATCGCGGTTTGCGTTTTCTTCCTCTGTCACTGCTGGAGAATGTTTGCGTCGATTTCCTTTGAGATTAAATTTGAGAAACTATCTTGGGAGAAGGTGAATTCGATGGAGTTCCAGAAATTTTCGAATGTGATGACCTGGGGTTTGGCCTTATAAAAGGTGAAGGAGACGTCCTTCTCGTTGACTTGTTTGGGGGTTGTGTTTGTTATGAAGAGGAGTTGATTGCTGGAGGGGAGGTATGAAATTTTGAGATAGGTTATGTTCTCGGAGGAAAGGAATTCTTGGAATTCCTTGTACGCGAATATTTCGGGGCCGATGTTTACTTTGAGAAATGAACGGATGAGGGAGATGATGGTTTCTTTGACAGCTTCAGGATTTTCATCCATTTTTATTATTATATGTTTTTGGATTGGAGGGTATATTTAAATAAAGTGGGATTTAATTATTGTTTTAATATTGTGGTAAGGGTTGACGGTGGGAGATGTGGTGGAATGAAGACAGAGAATAAGGTGTTTAGGATTTTGTTTCGTAAGAGTAACTGTAGATAAAATAATGTGGGGATCATGTGAGTTGGAAAGGTAAAGAAATGTGAAAAGGAAAAGGAAATAAAGGAAATAAAGGAATGTGTATTGTAAGAGATAAAGTAATAATTAAGTTATGGAACATATTAAAGGATTATAATTCTTCGCGAGTTCACCAGTACACAATAGTGAACTCATGTGACAACGCTTTCATATATAATAATGTTTTAATAGACACTTGTAATACACATAATTATTTATTTAAGATCAACTCGTATCATCGTGTCTCATGCTTGGTTTGATTAAATCTTCTTCATCTTCCCATTCAATGGAAACACGGGTTGAATCCGATGTTATAATCGTAGAAATTTCGATGTAATCATCGTGTGTTTTGACATTGTGTTGCTTGAATCGCATTCCTTCGGCGATACTTCCCACATGGATATATAAGATTACAACACTTGAAGAACTGATGGGATTAAATTTAAATTGTTTTGCTTTTAAGAAAAGTATGTTTGGTTTTTATATTGTGTTAAAATTAAATTATGATTGTTTGTTCACAAGGAATGGGCCCAATCCCCAATCCCCAATCCCC
>JAWNBB010015580.1:0-10064 GCA_036325645.1 Balantidium ctenopharyngodoni
AATCCCCAATCCCCAATCCCCAATCCCATTTAGATAAATAAATAGATATCTTAGTATGATATACAAAATAAAATTTCGTAATTATTTTGTCCTGTAAATGTATATAATAAAACCCAGAAATTCAAGCAACTCAGTCATTAATCAATACATAATTTTTCGTAAGATAGAACTTATTATCATTGCATTTCCTACTTCATGATTTTCATATTTAAAACTTCTTGCTGGAACAGATGCTGATGTATTTCATTTGAATATCTTTGATATTTCCCAATAAATAGTTGAATATATAAAAATACTCTTGTTCTTATTGTTAGTTATTTCTTAATTATATTACCATTATTCCTGATTTATATTCCACAAGCAGTATTAGTTGGCCTTAGTTATAGTTCACAATTGCATCTTCCAAGTCACCTTCAGTTATTCCTCGATATTCAAAACTGAATTGGTTTAACATGAGTGAAGATTTCATTTTAATTGCGCTAAAATGTCGAATCTTATAAAGCTTATTAATGTTGACTCTTTGGTAAAATTCTCTGTTACTCCTCATATCCAAAGATGCCGTCATTTTTAAAAAACTCTTCAATTCCCTAAAAAAATAATAATCACATTCATAGTTTTATTACTAAACCCTTAAACAAATATTTTTCTTTACCCGATTTTTGTCTTCAATAGCTCCACTTTTTCCTTTAACTCCTCTCAAACATTTCTATTTTCTATGTTACCTTCCTTAATCTCCTTTAAATGATATTTAAACAGTTCGTTATGTTTAATCTGCCCGATAAATTTATCTTTCATTCTTAATTCAGCCTCATCAATCGCAGTTTTAATATCCTTTTCTGTTTTTTGATAACCCTTGTTCAGTATTCCTTTTGTTTGTAAGCTATGAATATATCATTCCCTAACATTATTTTTATGCACACTTATAGCGCACTCTCACCCCTTCGCTTTATTTTCTATTGTATTACACCGATACCTATGGCTACCAAACGAGTTTTGATAATCATATTTAAATATCCCTCCACTTCGATACATGCTTTCAATAATATTCGCATTTCATGATTTTATAAACTGCTGTGAACGAGGCATCGCTAAACTTTTCGATCATGGGTTGAGGTTTCCCGTTCTGTAATAGTTATTAGAATTATTAAACATTTTTAAAGTAATGTTTATGTTATTCATATTCAGTTAGAAATATTTAAAATCATATTATATGTTAAAATTGGTTGATAGGTCTAGGAGCTTAATTTCATAATTATGTATACGAAATAATGTGAATATATAAAAAGTTGTTACGCTTAATTAATTCTCATTTGTGCTTGGAAGGAGCGTCCAGGTTCCAGGTGCACCGAAGATTATTCCGCGTCGTCTTCGACGATTCTTTTTATTTTTAAATCGCGAGGCGCGAAATCGTTGAGATCGTCCATGATTTGCTGTTTAGTGCTTTGCTTATTGATATTAACGTCACTGCTTAGTTGCGGACCCATTTTCAGTTTGAGTCTTTCCTTTAAACTAAGCTTAATAATATCGTTTTCTCCGTCTTGTATAGAGCTATTAGTTGTGCTGACTTCCTCCGTTTTACTTTTCTTGATTTTATTTTGACTACCCTTTAATCAGTCGGATAAGTCTCCTTTGGAATTGTTTTCATCTAATAAAGCCGACGACTTTCCTTTTTTACCTTTCTTTGTTTTTTCTTTAGAACTACTTGCACTGCTCACGGTACTATTATCATCATCCTTCTTTTTATTTCTTTTACGTTTGGGTTTATCAGCGGCAGAAATTCCTTTTTTCTTTTTGATATTATCTGCAGTTAATCTATCGAGTTCCTCCTGCTTTTCGTAATTGTCAAGAGCAACGATGAAGTCGTCTAAATCCGTTGTCCACAACGTCGATAATGGCAATTTTTGGAGTGTGTCGAGTTCGTCTTTTTTATTTTGTCTTTGCTTTTCAAGCTCTTCCACCTTCTCATAAGTCAAACTCCACAGCGGCATTGTTAAAAGATAATCGAATTCCTTTGCTGGAACTGGTCATTTAGTCTTCGTGTTTTCGTTTAAACTTCCTTCATTATCTTCACCGCCATCTTCCTCATTTTCTTCCTCCTCGTTGTTCTTCTTATTTTGGAGCATCTCAAGTTCAGCCTCCTCTTCTTCTTTGGTTTTGATCCTCAATGCATCGAGTTTGGACATTGGATCGAATTTTCATTTGAGTAAAGTTTTAATCAAATCAATTCGTTTTACTTTACGCAGAACAATCTCCTCGTCAATCACAGCGAGAATAAACCGGGTTTTATTGTCGAGTATTCCTAGATCTCTTGTTAATACCGACACCATATGCTTCTTCCTTTTATCGTAGTATTGAAGACGTCACTCATAGAACTCTCCTAATATTTCCTCAACTGAATTATACTTTTTTATTTTCCCTTCGTGGTTGAATAGTACCATATTTGTTAAACTTATTGTTGATTGCAGTTTAAACATTTTGATAACCTTTTCATCACTCGCTCGGAGGGCATCTACGTATTCAGGGAGGATTTTCACCTCGAAAAGAATTCTATCACTGGCATGGTTTTCCTTAATATCCGCTACAATTATTTCTTTCTTTTTCTTGTCCTTTGACTCATCTTCCTTTTTGTCCTCCTTTTTCTTTTGCTTTTCTTTCTTGTCCTTGTTCTTTTTGTCATTCTTTTCCGCCTCAGTCATGATCTCAATTCCCATTAGTTCGCCAAGGAAATTCCGGTAATCTTTAGTCCATTTTTTAATCGGCAGTTCGGTGATGTATAGAATATCTTTCTCAGTGTCACTCCAATAGAATTTCCCGGTAACATTAAAGACATTTGTTTTTGAAGATTTCTCAATACTACCAGTGTACCCTTTATACCAAGGGAAGAGCTCCAAAAATTTACCGTTTGTGATCTTATTTTTAATGCTATTTACGATATCATGGGGATTAAAACATGGGATGTTTGTTGACCATCCCGTACCAATCCCTTCATGTCCATTGATTAAAATAAGTGGAATGATCGGTAAGTACCAGTGGGGTTCGATCTTCTGACCTTCGTCAATAATATAGTTCATCAATGGCAAGTCGTTCGGGTTGAATAAGTGACGAGTAACTTTATTTAAATTTGTGAAAATGTATCTCGCACTTGCGCTGTCCTTACCACCTTGATTACGTGTACCGAACTGTCCGAGAGGCAGCAGAAGGTTTAAGTTATTACTACCGACGAAGTTTTGGGACATTGCAACAATTGTCCCTGCTAAACTAGTTTCTCCATGATGATACGAGGAATGTTCACTGACATACCCTATTAATTGCGCCACTTTTATTTCCTCTTTTAAATTACGTTTGAAACACGCGAAAAGAATTTTTCTTTCGCTTGGCTTGAATCCGTCTACTAAAGATGGTATTGATCGTTGATTATCGTATATTGAAAACAACATTAACTCCTTGTTTATGAAGTCTTGATAGGATAATTTTTCAATGTCTCAATCAAGAGGTGGCTGTTTCGGGTCATATCCCATTAGCCAGTTTTTCCTTTCCTCTGTTTTCTTTTTATTGAAGGCCAAGTCAATGCTTTCATCGTCTTTGTCGCCGATGTATTCGAAGTCAATTTTATGTTTTTGAATCTCACTGAAGTACTCCTGTGCTTCTTTGTTTGTTGATGTACCAAGTCCTTTGTAGTATTTTAATTTCCAACCTTTGGTGTTATTATTCCTCTTTGTAAGCCATTCCTTGTATTCTGGAAGAGTGTAAAATGAGATTGATTCTTGCCCTTTTGTCGCCTTCATGATAGGAGTGATAAATTCACGGACAAACCCGTTCATCTTGATCAGGCTCGGCCAGAAATGGTGAATGAAATTAATAATTAATCCTTTGATATGCGAACCATCGGTATCTTGATCCGTCATTATCATTATAGAACCGTACCTTAAATTGTTAACATCTGTATAGTTTTCACCGACACGTATACCAAGTATTTTCATTCAATTTTGTACTTCGACGTTATTAGATATCTGCACTGTCCTCGCGTCTCGAACATTTCACATTTTTCCGCGAAGCGGAAAACAGCCGTAAGTATCGCGACCAACAACCTCAATTCCAGCCATTGCCAAGGACTTTGCCGAATCTCCCTCTGTTAATATTAATGTACATTTACCCGAGTTTTTCGTTCCTGCCATATTCGCATCATCAAGTTTGTCAATACCTAATCATCTCGCGACTTTTTTGTTGCCATTATTAATTTTTTTTAACGCTTTCTCTTCTTCTCTTGTCTTCGCGTAGCGAAGACATCGTTCAACGATTCCCGATTTGATTACTTTTTTCATAAATTTATCACTGAACTCAAATGAAGAACCAAACGAATCTTTTTTCGAAGTCAACGTCTCTTTGGTCTGTGAATCAAAGGCAGAGTTTTCTATTTGCGCATTGACAAACAACCATAAATGCTGTCTGACATGTTGTGGTTTAATATCAAGTGTTTTATTTTTCTTTTTAACTTCCTCTAAAATTGCGTTTATTATTTTATCGGCGACGTAGTTCACATGTGTCCCACCTTTCGTCGTGCATATCGAGTTCACAAAACTCACCTGTTGAAATTGACTTTCTGATAAAGACATTCCGATCTCCCATCTTTCATTCGGTCTTTCAAAAACTGTGGGCATGTCATCAAGATCCTCATCCTTCGCCTGTGCGATGATGTACATATTCATATAGCTTTCAAAATTATTGATATCTCATTTCTCCTTATTTCAATACACTTCGACGGAACTTGGCGTAACTCCCGCCAGATCATAAACTCTCTTAGTGAATAAGGCGACAATATCTTCATCCAGGGAATCCATTTTAAATTTCTTCAGGTCCGGTTTAAATGTAATGCACGTGTAATCGTCCTTTTTGTGGTCTTTGATTTCGGGTTTCCCCTTTTTCAGCATGTTATCAGTCCATGTTTGTTTATAATATTTCTTTGAATTTGAGTCAACAGTTTCCACTGTGAACGATGTACTGAAAATATTTGTCAATTTCGCCCCGTATCCGTTTCTTCCTCCCGTGACTTTCTTTACATCATCATTGTAGTTTGATGATGTGAGTAAATTGCCAAAAATTAATTCTGGAACATACATATTGTATTGCTTATGGATTTCGACTGGTATTCCGCGCCCGCCATTTTTGACACTGATCTCTCCCGATTCTTTGTTGATTTCCACCTTTATGAATTTCATTTTGTTATCGCCTATTAAGGTTAAAATGTGGACACTTACGTTGGTAATTATCTGCTGCGTTGACAATAATTTCATCAAAGATTTTGAAAAGACCTGGAACAAAAGAAACTTCGCGGAACTCGAGTTGTTGTTCTTTGTTATTGTAAACCCAAAGTTTTTCACGTTGGAACTCGAGACTACCGACATAGGTATCAGGCCTATTTAGGACGTGCTCGTATTGGGTGTATTGCTTATATGTTTCTTCAACTGGACGTTCTTTGTTCATTTAATTTAAATTATTTAAATTGTTAAAGTTCAGTTTAAATTCAAATTTGCAAAATAATGATCATAGGGTTAATTATTTAATTTTAAATTTAAAGTATTAAAACAGAAATAAATTTGGTCGAGAAGAAATCCCACAGTCAGTTCCAAACAATTGTATCAGGTTATGTGAAAGTTCCTATTGGAATATAACCTTCGTGATGGTTATGACAGTGCTGCTTGAATTTATGTTCTTTGATTACACAGATATGTGTGGACGTTATAATGGTTTGCTGGAAGGCTTTACTTAATCTCGATTCGCATGTCTTGTTGTAGCATTCGATTAAAGATGTTCTCTTTGTAATGAGGTAACGTTCTTGTGTCAATGTAATTCGTTCAGATTTCTTTACAGAAGTATACATATTCTCCTAATTTCCCAGTCGGGTTTTCAAGTGTGTCATTGATTTGCGTTTTTTCTTGTTAACCACTTTTCCTTAAGTTCGCTTACTTTTGAATTTGGAACTTGTATCGTTTGTTCTAACAAGTTCCATTTTTAATATTTCCTGTTTTCAACATTTATAGAACTTAATTCAAGGGCAACGTAAACATAAACATCAAATTATTAATTTTTTAATTGCATTTACTTCAAATTAAATTCATATTTTAATGATTATTAATTCAAATTCATGCAAAATGTCACTTATCTTTTATTCACCTTTTAACCAACAAAATCTTCTCTAATAAATTCCTAAATATTGTAATATCTTCCCAATTGAAATAGATAACTAACTCCTATCATTTTCATCCTTGTTTCATTCTCTAATTTCGAGTTTATCCACCTCATTTTAACAGTCCTAAATCAGATATAAAGGATCACATTTTAAAATAATAATCTAAAATCAACCAATGAAGCTATTTCTTACACAACGTCTTCTCTGAATCATCATCGTATTAGCCATTGGCGTGATAACTTCAAAATCCTCATCGTTCCTCAAAGAGAAAGCTAAGGGTAATGAGGAAGATTTCGCAACAAAAAGCTTAACATCGTCGAAAATTCCATGGAAATATCGAGAATGGCAGCAACATCTTGATGATGAATTGCCTCTCAACAAAATCGCAATCCCGGGGACTCATAACTCAATGACCTTTTTACTTGAGGAAGAGCAAAATCCTACTCAAATCGCAACTGTCATTACTCAACTCAACGTTGGGGTTCGTTTTCTTGATTTCAGACTTTGCCTTGCAAAGGAAGAAACGAAAGACCCATATCAAACATGAGATTTTTGTATGGATAAAGTTCATGCTGCTAACAATTATCATCTAGGAGACGTACTTGAACTAGTGATAAAATGGCTCGAAATAAACAGAAGTGAGTTTATTTTCGTTCGAATCAAAAACGAAAACAATGAAGACCAAGCAAAATTCGATTCTGCTCTCAACGAAATCTTCAACAATTTCTTAATGAAATATCTATATCTTAATGGATTCTACCAAGGTTCACATTTAAAAATTCCAAAAGTTGGCGATGTCCGTCGAAGAATCATTCTTTCAGTGTATAACTGCAAATGCCCTGATAAACTGCCCAATTGCTTAGAATGGAAAAGCAAAGAAAACTTCAAATCCTCCCCAGCAAACAAAATGTATACGGCGAACGGGTTACGGTCATCCATATTCGGATCAGACGAAATGTGTGTAAATGATTATATGGTCGATCGCAACAAAAAGGATGTAATATCGTATTATATGATCACTAAGTTCACTGCTAAACTTTGGCTTGAAGATACAAATTATCAAATCGCTAAGGAAATAAACCCAGTTGTCCAGGGACTGAAATGTAATAAAGGTATTTACTTGTTTGATTATCCTGGCATTAATACCGTAGATTATGTTATCAAATGAAATCCATCATGAACTCAAGCTTTTTTAAAAGTTGATATTGAAGAAAGGGATGAATTGAAGCGAAGGAAACTTGAGAAAAAACGTGTTGAAGCGCAGGAAAAGAGAAGAAGAGAAGAAAAATTGGAAAAAGAACGTAATATAAAAGAGAAATGAAATGAACTAAGAAATAATTGGATATGAGAAACTCCTAAGGATAAGATACATAGGATTAAGGATGCAATTAATTATGGGAATGCAGAAGGGATAAACAGAATGAATGTTCAGGCGTTTAATAATACATGAGACGATGTTAAACTAGTGCATAGGGTGTTTGAAGGGAAAAGCCAAAACGATGATCTAAGAATGAAAAACACAATGGATAAGAAATCAGCTGAAGTTGGAATGGGAAATGAGAAAAAAGAACAAACTGCAAACTCCCCATTCGTTGGTGTTAAAAGTTATTTGTTCGGAGATGAAAACAATCACAAAATGAAAAAGGAGGAAGTTGCGGTGAAAAAAGAGGAAATAAAAGAAAAGATAGTCAATAATAACAAACTAAAGGATGTCAATGTAGCAGATAACAAGGAGAAAAAGGTTGATGATCTTCCTCCACGAAAACCTGAAAAGTAGGAAAAGGTTGTCGCTTCGGTTGAAAATAGTGTTTGAGTTTGCAATAATTTGAATTAAATTAAATTTAATTAAAATAATAACTGACATTCACTAAATAAAGAAAACATTAATTTAATATGAATAACGTGACCTTCTCCTTCTTCAAATACACTTCATGAATCAAACTCAATTTCAATTTATTCATTTCTTCTTTTAAATCGCGATTTATATTTACATTCAATTTATAACTCCACCAAATCTATCGTCTGATTCTTCCGTAATAATTATAATTTGAAGATAATTATTTTAAGAATTTAAATTTAAACCCGCATCAATCAATTATCACTTGCCAATTTCCCCCACTTTCAAAAAAAACATTTCTGATTAATGAACCAAACAACTTGACATTACACAACTCTAATGTGAATTCACTCCAATCACAACAAATTCGTTTACTTAAATCAAAGGAAACGTGAACTGATCAAAGGATACATTGCTTTGGAATAAATATAAAAGGACGTATTTATATTAAATAAACTAAAAGAATCAATGAAGCTAAGTCCTCAAAAAACTTGAGTATATCTTATCGTTTTTATCACGTTTTTGAACATCGCGACCCCCAAATTCTACTCTCATTATAAGCATCGTTTGCACAAAGGTCCGGATGAAGAAGATATTTACCCCGCGTATACCAGTTTCTTAATTCGCCCAACTAATCGTTTAACCGACTGGCAGAAACATCTCCCAGACAAGTGACAATTAAATGAAATCGCGTTACCAGGTACTCACGCCTCTCTTTCATACGTCATTCAGGAAGAAACCGATCGCACTCAAAATTCCTACCTCATTGATCAACTAAATGCAGGTGCTCGTTTCATCGACATTCGTTGATGTCTTGGCATATCCAATAGGAAAACTCATCTAAATGTTTTAGATATCTGCTATAACTCGCAGCACCCGTTTAAGACAGAATATACGTTCTACCACGCACTCGGCACTCTCCATTCCTTCCTTTCAGAGAACCCAACTGAATTTGTGTTCCTCAGAATTAAGAATGAAAGACAAGAAAACTCTGCTAAATTCTCAGAGGGGTTGGATTTAATCTTTGATAAATTCTATGAAACATTCCCTACAGGCAAGAGTGTGTTCTACGTTGGACACAATATTCCACCACCATTAGTAAAGGACATTCGTGGGAAAATAATCCTTTCAACTTATCATTGCGATTGTCCGATATTATTACCAAACTGCTTAAATTGGAAAGATACGAAGTTATTAAAATTCATCACTCCGACTAAGTCGAAAACTGAATCAGGTTTAAAGGAGGCCATTCAAAAAGCGGATAATGATTGCAAAAGTAAAGCTTATGATAAGGAAATGAGGAAGGGGCAAACGTATTACTATATCAGCGAGTTCAATGGCAAACTTTGGTTTAAGGATTCGAATTTTCTAGTCGCGAAAAAAATGAACCCATTAACTGATACTCTCGTTTGTTCTCGAGGAATTTATTTGCTGGATTTCCCAGGTTTAGATTCTTTTGATCGGGTTATTAAACTAAACCCGGATGTCAAGTCAATTGTTAGCGAGCTTCAAGCAAAGGAAACCAAAGAGAAGGAAGAGAAGTGACACCATGAGAAAGGACTAAAAGAGGAAGAAGAAAGACATAAAAAATGAAAAAATGAACAAGATCAAGAAGAGATCGCGAAATATAATTCAAAACTGTCAGAGAAGAAGCAAGCGTTGAAAGATTTCAAAATGAAGATGCGGGAGAATATCGATAGTAATGGTCGAATAAAAAATGTATTTGATATTCCGTTTTTACCTGGGAAAAATTTCGATAAGTATTTCGATGAATACGGTGAAATACCGAAAGAAAAGAAAAAGAAGATGAAGAAGCAAGGTGAATATTAATATCATTAAATTAAGAATTAGTTAACTGAAATGAAAGAATTTGAATTTAAATATTTGAGTGTATTAGATAGGAAAATTTCAAAATCATTTCAAGTTAAAAGAACATCTTTTTTACTGAAGCTTTCAAATTTTAATATTAAAATAGTTATCTTAAAAGAGGTAATAAAATAATAATTTATTTCCCTAATTGGGGATTGGGGATTGGGGATT